>CM052682.1:348294-364008 GCA_028533215.1 Babyrousa celebensis
ACTAGGAACCATGAGGTTGAGGGTTTGACCCCTGGCCTCGCTCAGTGGGATCCCCTGTTGCTGTGGCTCTGGCATAGGCTGGCAGCGACACCTCTGATTCGACCCCTAGCCTGTGAACCTCCATATGCCACGGGTTCGGCTCTAGAAAAGACAAACAAACAAACAAAACCCCGAAAGACACAGACAGAAAGCATAACCTGGAAGGAGCAGGAATTGTGCTGACAGAAGAGAAAGAAACCTGCCAAAACATCCCCAGAGAGAAACGAAAACATTGCCCAAGAACAGGATGTTATAAAAAAGGAACATTCAGGAAAAAGACAACTCGGGGAAAAATGCCGTCCCCTTTTTTATGGTTGCACCTCAGCATGTGGAAGTTTCCAGGCCAGAGCTTGAATCCAGGCACAGGTGCAGCCTATGCCACAGCTGCAGTAATGCTGGATCCTTTAAGCCACTGCGCTGGGCTGGGGATTGAACCTGTGCCTCCACAGTGACCAGAGCCACTGTAGTCAGATTCTCGACTCACTGCACCACTGTAGGAACTCCAAAAATGCTTTTTATTACTAGCAGAAATCAAAACCTCACTAGAAGTTTGAAAGATTGAAAAAAATCACAAAATATGGTATGTATAAGAGAAAATATTAGAATATTACAAGATCAGCCCAGAAAATTCAGCATCCAAACTAAAGGAGCTGTGTAAAAGAAAAACAAAGAGAAAAAATTAACAACAGAGTAGTTCAAAGCAATTTCCCAGGCCAGTGAGACATGAGTTGCCGGATGGAAAGACCTCAGCAAGTGCCCAGCCCAACAGATGGAAGCAGAATCACACTGATGCACGTGCCGTGAGACTTCGGAACACCTGGGGGCAACAGGATGCTGGGATTTCAAAACAAAACAAAACAAACAGGCAAGCACAGAGGCTTTGGGCTTCTCAAAAGAAACACCTGGAAGTAGTAGGACAGTGGGGAAGGAAATTAATTTCTAACATGAAATTGCACACCCAGTAAAACTGTCTATCAAGAGTCAGGACAGAAGACATTTTAAGATGGGCAGGTATTTAAAATGTTGTTGCCCATGCGGCATTTCTCAAGAAGCTACTGAGTGTCATGCGCCAGTGATAAACTAAGAAAAAAATATATTACAAGGAAAAGAAAATGAGATACGCTTGCATGGAATCCCACGCGACAGCTGGACACTCACTCCTGATCCCTGCAGCCCGTTCTACCATTTTCCTCCCAGAACACCTGCCTAGAGCTTCTCCTGGTTTGCTTGACAGGGGAGATGCGGTCTCGGCTCTCTCCCACATGCGCGCCCTGGATCAGTGGAGGACACTTGCGGGTTTGCTCCCTGGCCTTGCTCAGTGGTTTAAGGATCCGGTGTTACCGTGAGCTGTGGCGTAGGTCACAGATGTGGCTCGGATTTGGCGTTGCTGTGGCTGGCTGTGGTGTAGGCCAACCGCTGTAGTTCCGATTAGACCCCTAGCCGGGGAACCTCCATATGCTGCGGGTGTGGCTCTAAAAAGCAAAAAAAAAAAAAAGAAAAAGAAAAAGAAAAAAGAACATTGACTTTTTTCAAATGCTTTTTCTGAGTCTGTTGAGATGCTCCTGTGATTTTTATCCTTCCCCTTGTCACTGTGGTATATCATATTGGTTGATTTGTGAATATTGAACCATCCTTGCATCCCTGGATCAATACCGCTTGATCCTGGCATGTGACTCCTTTTATATACTGTTGAAAGTGGCTCGCTGCGGCACATTGAAGTTCTAGGGCTGGGGTTGACGGGGAGCTGCAGCTGTCTACCCCACAGCCACAACACCACCTGATCCGAGCCGCGTTTGCAGCCTACGCTGCAGCTTGTAGCAGTGCTGGACCCTTAACCCGCTGATCGACGCCAGAGACGGAACCAGATCCTGATGGATACTAGTCAGGTTCTTAACACACTGAGCCACAAAGGGAGCTCCATGCAGGGAGCTTTTTTAAATGACGAATTCATTTCACTAACAATGAACCATCTGTTCAGATTGTCTGAACAGATATATATTTCTGCCTGTCTGTCTCTCACTCTACCTGTCCATCTATCTATATCTGAATCTTACTTTTTTGATCCAAAAAAATATGACTACGAAGTAAGACACTGATGTGTTTTACAACAAATTTCACTCAAAATTCAACATAAGTTATTTCTTAGATAAGGTAGCCTTTCAGAGCAGGAGTGGTGACAGCAAGTTCTCACAAGGATGTTCTATACTGCAGTTAAAATTCTGTATTGTGGTTAAAAATGAATGCTGGTGTTACTGTTTTAATAGTTATACCTAGAACATAGCCTTATCATCTTTCTGTTCGTCCTAAATTTGGAATGAACTAGATACAAAAATAGCAAATCCGTATCGACTATTGAAAGAGTTACCTCGAGTTACCTAATTGTGAAAGAAAAGGCAAAAGTTTGACAGAGCTGTCATTTAAAATTCTTAAAGTCCGTAGGATTTTGATAACTTGTAACACTGCTCAGGTTCGTATGAGAAAAACTGGTTGGTCTGGTTGGGGGGGGTGGGCCCAGAGATTTTTTGGATTCAGCAAACATTTCTAATTAAACACAAACCATTTGAAAAGTGATTTTAGTCATATTGCCATGCATTTTTCTGCTTAGTTTTTGAAGCCTGGTAATTTTAGGAAAAATCTGATCCATCTGTTTGGATGACTTATGTGGCATTGGATGACTATTTTAAAAATTATTTAATGTGTAAGAGGGTTTATTCCCTCCGCCGAGAAGCCACGCTGCTCCATCCGCACGCCTGCCAAGAGAATTTGCAGCCCGGGTTCGGGTTTCCGTGGCCGTAGGAGGGAGGATCACGTCCTAGTCTGGTTGACCCCCCCTCCCCTTGCGTCGCCCAGCGAGTCTCGGGGTCCCGGCCACGTGGCTGGGTTGTGGGAAGGCCCCACGGGGTGGGTTGGGGAGGGGCCGCGGGGCTTCCAGGGCCCCCTCCCCTCTGCTTGGCCTGAGCGCCCTTCTGCCCGACGTCGTTCCCACTGTGGTCACACTTGGTCATTCGGACAGTTCAGGTGAAGGTCTGGGTTCACGGCCGTTTAATGGCATCTCTTTCTCTCTTCTCTGTCTTGGGCCAGGGCAGGAGAGAGGGTGGCCGGCCCCCGCAGGGCCCTGGGCCTGGGCGCTGGGCTGGGGAGCAGGGGCAGGGCGGGAGGCACCCTGATCCTCCCGGGCGGTCCTGCTCCTCGGGCCAGCGCCCAGGCCTCTCGCCGGGGCACCCGCGGCGGGGGCTCCCTCTTGCCACCGTGCGGCTGCGGGCACGGGCCCCTCTGTGCTTGGGCTGCCGGCTCCCCTCTGCGGACAGCCTTCACCCTCGCGGCCTCCTCGCCGGCAGCCCTGCGGTGCTGGCTGCATGCAGTCCTGGGCTGTGCTCGTGGCCGTGAACAGGGGCTCACGTGGTGTCCCCAAGGCGAGAGGGTTTGGGCTGCTGGCCGCCGCCCCACCGCACCCTGTCTGGATCCCTGAGCAGCCGTGGGCAGGGGACCCGCCTGCGCCGGCCTCCTGCGCAGGGAGCTGCCTTAGGACAAGTGACTTTGTGGCCTAGCAGTGGTTTGGGGCCACGCTCAGCACCACCCCCGGGCTCATGTCCCCAGGCCTGGAGCAGGGCAGGCACTGCCTGCCGCCAGCACCTCCTCTCCCCAGGCTTGGGGACGGCTCTGCCCTCCTTTCCATCCTGCGGCCCGGGCTTGGCCGAGGCCTGAGCCAAATCGGTCCCCTGGGCAAGGAGGCAGCGTGACTGCAGAGTCTCTCGGGCGTGGGGAAGAGGGTTTCGTCCTCTCACAGGTCAGGATGCAGCACAGCCTTGCACCTGTCCCGCAGCCCAGGCATGATGCTCAGTCACTCCGTTAAGATGCTCCTGAACGGCTGATAGGTGCGCAGAGAATCCAAAGCCGAAACGCGAGGGCGGCCCGGCGGCGGCGCGTGCGGGTCCCAGTTTGCCTGCGGGCCGCAGAACCTGTGGGCCCAGAGCTGCCCTGAGGTGTGGACTTGGGCCGACAGCCGGCCGTGCTGGGGGGGTTCGTCTCTGGGTGCGGGCGCCAAGGCTGTGACCCCACCTCTGGGCCTCGGCTCCAAGTCCCCGCTCACGTCTCGGCCTCATATTTCCACGGGTTCCTCCCGTAGCTGCCACCGCGCACATGCCCGCCTGTCGCCGCAGACACAGCACGAGGCTGGAGTGGACACGGCGCGCGTTTTCGTTGCCGTTGTGAACCCGCCAGAGGCCGGGCGCTCAGCTCTGCTTTGGCAGGACCGGCCGCCTTCGCCTGAGCCCTGTCCTGATGTCCTCTCGACAAGGAAGGCACTCGGCCAGTTGCACCGCGAGGGATGGAGGTCACGTGTCCCTACAGCATCGACGAGGGCAGGTGGTGAAAGTGGGGCGACCAGGGCACAGCGCAGCCGCTGAGAGCGCTCGGGCACAGAGCCGTGAGCACAAAGCCCCCTTCGCTATGGGATGCGGTGTTTTCGACGCGGCTGCTCTGGTTTTGCCGGTGTGACGTGAATCCTGGTCTTCCTCCCGCACGTGGTCGCGCTCCGAAAAGGTGCTGTTTCAGTTTCCGCAGATGACGGAACCACACGAAGGGTTTGTGGTGTCACCTGGTCACTAGCTCACCATTCAGGTCACTTTTGCTTTAAACGCTTCTGCAGTCACCTGAAGCTACATGTGCACGTGTGTGCGTGTTTTCAGAGGTACCAGATTCTAACGGGGAAATTCGCCGTGCGGTAGAGCGTCTCTGTCGCCTTCCACTTTGAGAACTGTGGTTTTGTGGCTGGGTCCTCATCACACATACCTGTGTGTCTGAGAATGCCCAGAAACAATGTCAGGGAACTTTCTGGAAATCGTGGTCCACAAAGGCGGACCCCCCACCCCGGTAGACCCCTGTGGATGACAGCCTTGGAGCCCTCTTTGTGGGCTGGGAAGTGCCATCCTGCAGACACCCCTTCGGCCTCTCCTGGTTGTTGCCAACAACAGCACACAAGTGTGGAAAGACCCGGAAAGTTGCCCAGAGGGGGAGCTGGTGCGCGAGCAGTCTCCCAGGAGCTTGTGGGGCCACGTGAGGACCAAGCCCAGGGCTGCAGGGCAGGGCCTGCGTCCCTTCCCCAGGGACCTGGCGCGGGTTCCTGCCCGTCCTGCCCCCTCCCCGGCCCTGACCGCCCCTGCTCCCTTAGCACCGAAAGCCTCTTTTGTCCCCAGTGAGTCTCTCTTGCCTTCTCTTTGCTGGGAGGTCTCTTTTCCATGGACGTCCTCAGGCTAATCTGTGCAGGACAGTTGTGGCTTTTCATTTATTTTCTTTTGCCAAAAGCTTCCTTCTATTCTAGAAGAAAATCCAACCAGTTTGGATACTCAGGAAAGATGTGGGAGAACGTATTTTTACCCGTCAGCAAGCTCCTGGACCCGGAGCTCCCTGGGAGGGTTCGGGGGGCAGGGCCAGGCCTTAGAAAGCCCAGGGAAGCAGACAGACAACAGCGGCAGAGAAGGAGAAGGAAAGCCGCGGGGAGTAGACGAGAGGGTCCCGGAAAACAGGGACGTCGGTGGCGCGGCTGCCGCTGCGCTGAGGGCGCAAACGGGCCTCGTGCACGTGGAGGCAGGCAGGGAGTGAACTGGGTGCTGCCCGGCGTTACTTGGCAGAAGCGGGGCGAGGAGATGGCAGCTGGCCCCACAGAACTTCCTGAGCAGAAGGGGGCTCGGGTGGTAACCAGAGGGCGATGTGGGAGGGGTCTCCGTGGTTCCCCAGGAGGTGAGGGTCCCGGCACGGATGGCAGAGAGCAGCCTGCTGTTGCTCCACGGGTTCGAGCCTGGAAGGAGCGTGCGAGGTCGGGGCCCTCAGAGCACGGGCCTGGCGCTCAAGCTGCGCTGAGACTCCTCTCTCCAGAGGGGCTGGGTCGCTCCCATCTCAGAGAAAAGAAAGTGAATATTTGGATTCAGCTAGACTCGGAAGGGGAGGGAGAGGTGGGAAACCTTATTTAAGGCCTCGGGACGGGGGAGAGGCCCTGGCGCATAAGCCGAGGAGGAAGCAGGGCAGGTGCGGCGGAGGCTCTCACGGCCCCTCGGCCGGGCCACGGTGCCCGCGTGGCGTCAGACGCCCACCCACCACCCAGGGGTGGCTGGGAAGGTGTCGCTGGATGAGATGATGTGGACATCAGTTCCCTTCGAGGAAGGCGACTCCGTGCGAAGCGGCTGGGCCGCATCCCACAAGGTGAAGACGGGAAGAGGAGGGCCCGTGGGCGCTTTGGCCGGAAAGGGAGACGCTGGGGAGAAGGGCCCCGCAGGGACGCAGGCCCACGATGGGCGGGGGGGCTCGTGAGGAGCAGCGGGCTGCCCCGGAGCCCCCGCCTGGGCCGGAGAGAGGCGCTCCGGGCCGGCGACCAGAGCTGACGGCAGCGTGGCCGGAACCGGAGCCAGGTCCGTCCGTGGAAAGCAGAACGAGAAGAAGGTTCTCGTCCTAAGGGAGTGGTGGCCGCGGCTCTCCGCGGGGGCGGGGCTTAGGAACATCCAGTTACAGCTTTGCCGTGATCTCATGTGATACGAAAAAACAATCCTTTTTAATTTAAAAGGATGGGCATGAGCTGGGAGGGTTTGTCTTTAATATTTGAAAAACGTTTGAATGTCGTTGTGAAACCTCCTTTTCTGAAGTGTTTTTCTGAGAAATGCTATTAGTGAAAAGTTAAGAAAAAGGCAATTTTGATTTGAAGGCCTCATCTCTCCCCAGAGACGATATGAAAACACCCTAAGGTCTCTGCATGCATTTCTCTCTCTCGTTTGGGGTTGCAGAAGGGTCTGACAAGGAGGGCACTTGGATTTGATTTACTAGAAAGGACAGTCACTCGCTCATCAGGGCTGGCATGTGGGCTGTGACTAGAGCAGAAACTTTTCAGTAAAGTTAACTGTTCACTTTTTCCTCACCAGAAATCCAAGTCATTCCACTCACAGTCCAACAGTCATAGTAGGACGCGTGCTCCGGGATTTGGAGGAGAAGAAAAATCGAGCTCAGAGGCAGAGTTTGGTATCAGTCCTGGAGCTGGGCTCGGAGCCATGACTCGCTACCATCGGAATGTCACGGCCTGGCCTGGTCATGCTCTCTTGGCGGGAGGCGTGGTTGTTTATGCCAGGCTGGAGAAGTCACTTGAACTCATGTCCTCGGAGCATTTTTCGGAGGCATAAGTCATCCCCTTAAACTTGGCACCTGGGCACGGGGACGCTGGGCTTCTCCGGGTCTCCGTGCGGGGCCCTCGTCCTCTTCAGGCAGAGACTCTGCTTTGCCGTCCCTGCCCTCCCCCCGGGTAGGCCCTCCGCCCCCCCAGCCCTCTGGTGTGTAACCCAGTCGGTGGTCCTCTTTTAGCTCAGTAGCTTCCCCTGTGACTAAGCCCCCGGGCGAGTGAAGAGCCCCCCTCACTCGTCTCCTGCGGCCTCGTCCATCTTTGTCAAGTCGCGTTCACCACCTCCTTCTAGACGTTCCTCTCACAGAGAGATGCACGGGCTTCAGGAGGCACACAGCTCTTGGGAGGACGCAAGAAGCACTGAAAATAATGAAAAATAAAAATAGAAAATGCACCCCATCAAAATGAAGAACTTGCGTTCCTCAAACGCCGGCAGGAGGAGTGAAAGGATGACAGCCTTTGCCTCGAAGCCGCAGTGGAGCAGAGACAGGCCAGGCGGAAAGCGGGGACGTCGCAGAGCACGTCCCGGAGCCGCCACGAGGGAGGACCCACGTTCGCCCGAGTGTCGGCGACCGAGGAGCAGACGGACAGGCCCCCCGCTCCTCGCGGCCGCGGCAACCGCCCGCACCCTGGCCTGGGCCGGGCTGCTCTTCCGCCCCAGGCCCTGCGTCTGGAGGATGCCAGCCTCTGCCCGCACGGCCGCATCCCCGAGCGCGGCTGCGAGAGGCAGGCAGCCGGGTCCCAGGGAGACGCCCGCGCGCGCGGGGCTTCTCGGCGGCGCCGCCTGGAGCGGGGACGGGGCGGTCAAGACCCCGCCGCGATACACACGAGCTGGGCGAGTCCCGGCGATGTGCCAGCGCGAAAGGAGCCGGCACCCGTGGCTCCTCCTGGACGCAAGTGCGTGATGCCACTTCTGTGACGTCGGGCCCTGGGGACAGAAGCCAGGACGGCGCTGGCCGCAGGACCCCGTGCGCAGCCGTTGAGGGAATGAACTCCTGAGCTTGCCGAACGTGCGACAGGCCAGGCGCCGTCTCCTCTCGTCCGGGCAAAAGCGTGGGGAGCGGCTCAGACGCTTTCCCGCGCCCGTCGGGGTCACAGCACCGTCCAGCACAGGCCGCTAACCTGCTGTTTATGTCCTTTACGTCCACTCCGTCTTCCTGCGGGAACGACGCTGCTCTTTCGGGCGTGTGAGCGCTCTTCCCGCCGGAGGCGGCCTCCGTCTGACGTGCGCCCTTCAGAGCCCAGGCACGGCCTCGCGGGTGCTCCGAGGCTGCTGCGGCCAGGGCCCCGGCTCCCCAGAGCTGGATCCAAAGCGTCGTTCAGGCTCGCACTCACTCCCCGTTACTCCCCTGTCTTTAAGTTGTTTCCCACTTTGTCCTGTAGCCCAGGGCTCTCGGCTGGCGCCCGCCCCTGCTGCCTTTCTGTTTCCCAGTCTTTTGTAGACTCCCTTTCCTGCAAATACCCAGTATCTTCGAAGGCTTCACATGGAGCATCCTTTCTAAGTTCATCAACATTGCCAAGAGCGACGTTCCGTGCTGCGACGGCGTTGAGACGGCAAGTCACAGAGCCCAGGTGTGGTGGCCTGGACATCCCACGTCGGAGGGTGGGCGGGGCCGGGGGAGGGAGGAAAGCCAGGACCAGCCCTCACCCACCTCCAGCTGATGGAAGGTACCCCAGGCCAGGCCCCGACGGAGCTGGGAGGCCCCGCCTCCGCAGGCCGAGCTGCGCCTCCCCTGTGCTGGGGGGACGCGCCCTGACCCATCCTCGAATGACTCCCTGGGGGGGTCACAGATCATGACCTTGGGGGCCGAGGGGAATCGGTCCTTTCTGCCCCTCTGGACACGGCAGGTCCTGGAGCCCATGTTCTCCACCTCCAAGCCCCACGGGTCTGATGTTCCTGCCCAGGCCTGAGTCCTGCTCCCGCTCGGTCCTAGCACAGCGCCAGGGACAGGCCTCCGGGACGGAAGAGCTGGGGCACGAGTCCTCCTCAGCCTCCTCGATCTCCAAGACCAGCTCCAAAGGGGATCAGGACTCCGTCCACACCCGCCCCGTCCAGGTATTGAGTCCAGGGCAGCTCTTGAGAACGGGGGGCTTCTCTGGGCCTCTGTCCCTGTGTCTGCTCTCCTGTGACAGGCACAGGCCCGTCCCCACCGCCCCTCCTCTGGGCAGCAGGCTCGCAGGGCTGGTCCCTGCCACAGCCTCACGTCCCCAGGTGCCCCCTCACCTCCTGTGCCCCTGACCGTGCCCCGAGCGCGAGCACCTGATGGATGTATCGTGACACTGTCTGCAGCTCCAGGTTCCAGGGGGGCCTGGAAGTGTCCCTCACGCCCCCCAGGTCTGCACTCAGCAGCCACCACGCCGCCCCGGCCTCTGCGTTTGGGCTTATGGTGCCTTTACCTTGTGAAGTTAGATTCCTGCTATGTTAACTTCCGTAAACTATTGCTGAATAACCTGGTGTTCTTGAAGACAGAGGTTTCACATTCTGCCTGTGGAGATGCAGTGTCCAGAATACCTGCCGCCAAGGCCTCTAAAGGTCATCAGCAACGTCTCACACGCTCTGGTGGCCTCCGTGCGTTCACTGTTCTGAAGACTGGGTCGTCAGGTATTCGGAGTAAATGTGGCATTTGGGCAGTCTGGGGAGAACGGGCGACTGGGTTGAGCGTCTCTGCTGCACACCAGGGTTGCCGGGACACGGGTGTGTCTGGAATGTTCTGTGTGGGAATGGTCATCTTTGCCGTCCTGCCTTTTTAGGGAGAGACAAAGGGCAGCAGCTTGTGGCAACAGCGGAGCCTGGAGCTTCCTGGGTGCTTCCTGCTGAAGGTTCTGAGACACGTTAGCAACCTGCACATGGGTCTGTCGTGGGCTCAGGGGCCACCTGCGTGGGGTGGAGGTGGGGCTTGCCGCCATCCCTCAGGTGCAAGTTCCCCGAAGCCTCCTCCTCCGTCCTGCCCTCAGCTTCCCTGGCTCCTTTCCGAGACCCTCATTTTAGCCCCTGAAGGTTGATGTGTTGCCTAGTGTGCTGAGTGGGAAGGTGGCTTTCTCCCTGCTGGGCAGTCAGCACCTGCAGAGCCCCGTCTTTTGCTTGCATGTCCCCCAGCTTCTAACTCCATCAAGTCTGGGGGCAGCCCGTCAGTTCTGCCTAGAGATGGGAGCTGCCAAGGGGACTGGTGAATACGAGGCCAGTCCGATTATAAATATAAATATTCAGGCCCTGGGCGCTTGAGATGAGGCAAAGATGTTACGTCCGATGCTTAGCGCTGGGAAATCTCACAAGATTAATGACTTGTTGAAAACCTGTACGTTGCACTGGTTTAATTTTAAAGTGCTTTTATCATCACTGTTGAAACTGGGGTGCGCCTCCCAGATGCAGGCCTGGTCCCAGGGCCTCTGGGGCGGGCGTCTCACCGTCTCTGCCTGGAGCTCGGGGTCTGCCTGCTCCCCACTCTGTGTCCCCGCCAACCACTGAGTCAGGCGGCTCTGGGGCGGTCTGCGTCTCCGGACCCTCTCGGAAGCGCCCTTGCTCTCTGTTCCCTTTTCCTGCTTCTCGCTGGGTTTGCTTCTGTGTTTCTCACTTGCCAAGACCCCGCGAGAAGCTTGCGTTTCCTCAGGACTGGGAGGCGGGAGCACCACGCCTGCACCTGCCTTGCTCGGCCCCAGCCTTTCAGCCCTTCGGCCCTTCGAGGGCGGGCTCGCGCCCAGCCGCACCCACGGGCCCTGCCGGCGCCCCCGACGCTCAGATGCTCTGATTCTCGAGAGCAGAGGCTGGCCGTTGGCGCGGTGTCCGATTCCCGCGGAAATGGAAGGGCGCCGGCGGCAGGACCAACCTTGTTAGAACAGACTACCACCACGAGACTGGCAGGGCCGACGGGGGTGGCGTGGAGGGGGCTGCCGGTCACAGACCAGGAGGGGGGCCCTTAGGTTCGCCTGCTTGTCCTCCGATCGTCCTGCGTGCGTAGCGGTTCCTTGTTTCAGCCGCACCTTCGAATTTTCGAAATAGTTCATGCTGTCAGCTTTTACCCCAAAATGCAAGCACGGGCGCATGGAGGCCTC
The DNA here is from genome assembly GCA_028533215.1 of Babyrousa celebensis. Classification (NCBI taxonomy): domain Eukaryota; kingdom Metazoa; phylum Chordata; class Mammalia; order Artiodactyla; family Suidae; genus Babyrousa; species Babyrousa celebensis. The sequence goes on from CM052682.1 coordinate 359,543, forward strand.
CAGCCCGGAGGAAACCCCATGGAGGCCTGTGACGCAGCGGCCCTGGTCGCACGTTGGCGCTGCCAGCCTCGGGGCCCAGCGTGGACCTGGTGGCGGCCTCTTAGGGCCGCCCTTGAAGAGCGTCCTAGACTCGGATGCATGTGGGCTGCGGGCTGGATGCCAGGGAGGGCAGGGCTGCCCGAGGCCTCTCCCTGCTCCAGCCCTGCGTCCCCGCGGCCTTTTCTCACGTCCCCAGCGGCCCTGGCCTCCCGCATCCTCTCCGTACAAGGACCCCAGCCGGACTGATCCCAGCTGCCCTCACGGCCGGCTTTCAGCCGAATCACCTGCAGAGCCCTTCTCCACAGTGCTGGCACGTTTGGAGTCTGGGGTCCCGCTGGGACCATTGGGGACATGCCACCCAGCACCCGCAGGCCTCCCAGCTCCTCAGTGCTCCTCGTGCACGGACGTTCCCGGCTGCCGGTACCTGCCCTCAGCCTCTCAGCTCCGGCGAGGTGGATGGAGCACCCCCTGTGCCCTGAGCCGTCCCGAACCCCGGGAACGCAGGGGGCTCTTGTCCTGGGGTTTCAGGGTAGAAAGGGGGTCACAGAGGTGCACCCACAACACTCATCGCAGGCTTGTGTGTTGATGCAGGTGTACTGGTGACAACTTGGGGACTGAGCAGGGGCTGAGGGCTCTTCACCCCTGTGCCTGGAACCACAGGCATCTGCTGTGCGAAGTGGGCCCTCCGTCTCTCCTCCACCTGCCTCTCTCTCACTCACGCACGCATACACGCACACACACGCACTTATGCACACAGGCACACACGTGGATGCACGCAGGGCATATGTGCACATGCATGCATGCACACCTGCACACACACGCATACACATATGCACGCATACCTGCGCGCACACACACACAGACACGCACATACACATACTCTCATGCACACGTGTGCGTACATACATGTATGCAGTGCACATGTGCACACACATGCATGCACATGCACACATGAGCAAACACCTGCTCACACCCATGCACCCTCAGCTCTGTGGAGTCCTGCCCCTTAGCTAATCTTACCTGGGGGGCAGTCACGTCTCAGGCATGAAGGCCTGGGCAGGGCGATGTGACACAAGTGCTGACCCTCCCGGAAGGCTCACTCTGCACCCGCCCTGTGGACCTGCTCCCCCTGTCACCTCTGGGGGTCAGCACAGCGTCCCCAAGCCAGAGCCCCCAGCCCACACCTGGGGGGCGCAGCAGCTCCTCCAGGCTCCAGGCCGGTCGTGCAGACGGCGGGTGTGGGCGGGGGCCTGTCCGCACCCACGGCTCTCTTCCCCCAGGAGGAGTCAGGAGGCAGCCCCAGGACAGGCGGGACGAGTGCCTTTGCACAGGGGACCTGTCCGGGTGGCGGCTGTGGGGAGGATGGCAACTGTTGGCTTTGCAGAAAAGGTTTGCCCCAGGCTCTCTTTCCTCGGTACAGACGGAGACATGATGTCCGCCGAGGAACGGATGAGGACCCCGTGCTGTCCTGCGTGGCACGACCTGCTGTGACAGGATGCTGGGGAGGGTGACCCGGGTGACGCAGCCTGAGCTGCTCCGTGTTCTGGTGTGTGTGCTCCGGTGTGGCCTTCATAGCACCTGCCGTGCCAAACAACTGGATTCCACATCCGTCTGTGCCCTTGGGAATGTCTCATTTCCAGAAGCTCTGTTTGAACCCTACAGCTGTGCCTTGGGTGTGAATTTTTGACTTGCATGTGGTTAAGGCCTTCTCTGCGGACAATGCAGTCTGACTTGTTCCCGCACCCCCCACCCCCCCAGTTCCTCCTCGGCCCCCTTCCTACTGATTCCTAGGTTCCCGACAGGAAAAAATAGCAGAGACTTAGTACTCGCAAAACCCTGTAAAGCAATTGACCCGGAGGCGAGAGGGCGAGATGCCGAAGACACGGAGTGGCCTTCCTGCGGCTCTGTTTCAGTTCCAGGCTAGAACTTGGTCCAAGCACCGAGGAATGTTTACTAATTGGACTTCATCAAAGACAGTTCTCCTACAGCAAAGGGATTTTCGTTTTAAAGGGCTCCGTTTCCGTGGAGGCCGGCATTTCCTGGCACTTAGAGGTTTGCCCTGTCCAGCTGTGGCGCCTGGGGACACTTGGCCACATTGCATTTATTTCAGCAGTTTGAAATGTGCCTGCATAGCTGAGATCTCCTGAAGGAAGATATCTCTGAGCGATTTTGAATCCAGGGCGATTTGGCTGTCAGATGCTCAGATTTCCACCTAAGTGGGCTAATTGATTCCGTCCTTCGTGCTGCCATAGCCTCGTTACTTGCCAGCAACGTGTATCTCCGCTTAGGTTTATTGTTGTGAAAGATTGTGTTTCTGACATCATCCATCTCCGAACGTAGCCTTTCTTAGCCAGTCCTTGAAAAATTGCCTTTAACTTTTTTCACTGTCCTGGTCAGCCCTCCTGCTCCCTTCCACTGGGGCAGAAAACGCTGGGTTGGTCCAACACTTTATTTTTTTAAAGGCAGCGGTGGCTCGAGAGTAACGTTTGTTCTCCCCGTGGCCGTGGTTACTTCCTCGCCGGGGTGTCACGTCAGTCTTCAGCGTCCCCGGAGAAATGGTTGATCTGCTCTGTGGTTTCCTTTCCGTTCTCAGGTCTGGGGTCCCACGGGGCTTGGGTGTAACATGTCGTGGGTTTGTGACACTGCCCATTGCTATGGCAGTAATACAGTAAGAAAGAACTGTCTCATTGCTTTGTAGCCAATTACTGAGATTTCATTTAATATTTTATTTGTTTGTTTATTGTCTTTTGTCTTTTTTGGGGCCGCACCTGCTGCATGTGGAGGTTCCCAGGCTAGGGGGTCTAATCGGAACTGCAGCTGCCGGCCTACACCACAGCCACAGCAGTGCCAGATCTGAGCCACGTCTGCGACCTACAACACGGCTCACAGCAACACCGGATCCTTAACCTACTGAGCGAGGCCAGGGATCAAACCTGCGTCCTCACGGATCCTAGTTGGATTCATTTCTGCTGCACCACGATGGGAACTCCCAGGATTTCATTGAATATTTTAAAACGCATCATATGTCATCACGGCAGCCTGCAGTTTCAAGTGTGTTGATGATGAGAAATGTTTTTTCAGGAATCGCCATGTGTACCAGTATCATAACTTCTCACGATTGTCTCCTATAATTTCGCCTTGTCGTATTTGGTTGGACATACCCTTTGAAGTGCCAAGCGCTTTGCCAGGGAAGGATCCTGTCCTGTCATTCCCTGTCTTAACTCCAGTCAGAACCCAGCGGGGGCGGGAAGCAGCTGTTCTTATCTGAGCCCCTGACCCAGTTCTCCCCACTGCCCCACCTGCCTCCGGTAAAAAACCAGTCTGTTCTCTGCTCTAATCTCTAAAAGCAAGATTCCACACCACAAATGAAATGATGCGGTATTCGTCTTTCTCTGTCTGGCTTGTTTCACTAAGCGTCATGTCCTCCAGGTCCATCCATGTTGTTGTAAATGGCAGCATTTCCTTCTTTTTTACGGCAAATAATATTTCATTGGATGTGTGTATACACACACAATTTATTTTGTTCGTTTGGTCGTTTGTTTTTTCAGGGCTGTGCCTGTAGCGTATGGGAGGTTCCCAGGCTAGGGGTTGGATCGGAGCTGCAGCTGCCAGCCTACACCACAGCCACAGCCACATGGGGTCTTTAACCCGCTGAGCAAGGCCGGGGATCCAACCAGCATCCTCATAGGTACTAGTCAGGTTCATCCCCACTGATCTGTGATAGGAACTCCCTAAACACGTGTATGTTTTGTGTATGTCTATGTACAGAAATCTCTTGCTCCGTCAGTGGACACGTGAGCCGTCTCCATCAGTTGGCTCTTGTGAAGAATGCTCCAGCAAACATGCTCACAGCCTTTGCGGCGCCTGTGGTTCGTGTCTCTGGTTAAAGACCCTGAAGCGGAGTTGCTGGGTCAGGTTTTGAGGAACTTGCACACTCTGTTCCAGTGGCGGCGTCCGTGTGCTTCCCGCTGACGGGGGCCAAGGCTGCCTGTTTCCACCTCCTGGCCAGCACTTCCTGTCGGCTTTCTTTTGGACCATGGCCATCCTGACAGGCGTGAGGTGCTGCCTCGCTGTGGTTTTGACTGGGCAGCGGGGAGCATCTTTTCTTGTGCCGATGGGCCGTCTGTACTTCCTCACTGGACAGTGTCTCTTCAGCTAGGGGGCGTTTTTTGAGCTGTGTGGTTTTTCTGTTGGAGAGTTGGGTGAGTTCTTTCCGTGCTGGGGTTGTTAGTCCTTTGTGGGACTAGGTGAGATCCTAAGGCAGCCCCTGAAGAAGGGGATGTGGACCCGGGGTCCCAGTGACTCTGTTACCCTCAGTGGGAGGAAGCTTTCAGGCAGCAAGACAGCCATTATCATTATGTAACAGCCTTCTTGGTCTCTTCCGACAGCCTTCATTTTACTCTGTATTTTGTCTGGCGTAAGCATAG
>CM052682.1:364108-387758 GCA_028533215.1 Babyrousa celebensis
GTCCTCGCTTTTGATTGCCTTACCGCGGTGTCCATTTTCTAGCGTGGAAGCGGAGGCTGGGAGAGGCTTAGGAGCTGGGAGGCCACTCGGTCGGTGAGAGACGAGCAGCGCCCCAGGGTTATGCCTCTGGGAGCCTGGACCAAATCTTCCCATCGCTATTTTCAGACAGCCTCCCAGAAGCCACCCAGAGTCCTAAGCTGGACTCCTGCCGTCCACTATGGTGCCCTGGGACCAAGGGGACAGTGCCCTGCGCTCCCCGATGGCCGTGCCTGGTGTGGAGCTGGGATGTGTCAGGCCTTCGGCCGCTGTCTGTGGCTGTTGGAGTTGATGGCAGGGCTCAGGGGCGCCCCGGTTGCAGGCGTTTGTTTTGCACAGACTTTGCTGTGACGGCTTCCGTGCCCAGGAACAGACTCCTGTCTCCTCTCTGCCAAATACTGTGGGATTTGCACTTGCGCAGAAAGACCTCCTCCTACGTTTACACGAGGCTCCACATCTGTTCCTGAAGGCTGCTTAGCAAGTAAAATGAGAGCACAGTGATGCTGTGGTTGGTTTTCGATGCTTCTCATAGACTTGGTGGTAAATTAGCAGCAATCACTGTTGTGGTGGTAGATTGAGCGGAGGGCGGCCGGCATGCGGACCCTTGGGGAATTCACGACGGAAACAAGGACGGAGCGATCAAGGGCGGCGTGAACTGACTCCTGGCACCGCGGGCCTCTCCAGTAGGTGGAAAAAGAGCGGAGCCGTTGTAACACGTGGCGACCCTGTGGTAGAAGCTGGCAAGGTGCTTACCACCCGCTTTCCACCTTCTGAGCACACGGAACTGTGTTTCTCAGCGAGAGTGGGACTCAGCGGGACCGTCTCGTAGACAGATTTGTCCAGCGGTGTGTGGGTGGGGAGAGCAGTGTCTGCCAGGTCCAGGCCTGGCCTGCGCGCCCCACACGGTCTTCCTACGTCGCTTCTTTGAAAAGGATCCTGAGATGCTGGACGCGTCCGACGGCAGGGCCCAGCGTCCCAGTTGCCACGGGGCGTGGCGGTGCGTTGCCAGGCCCCAGTCCAGGTCAGCACGTCTGGCCTTGCGGGTAAAGCTTGCCACGGCCCACCTAGTCCGCCGTGCTGCGGGGGAAGTGACCCTTTCTGGCAGTAAGCGCCTGAGCTGTCCCGTGGGTGACTGTGAAAGATACAGCTGCTCCTTCCACGGCTGACGGTAACGACCTGGTTTACACCATTGCTCTCCATGCGCAGTTTTTCATGCTTTTTATTCGAAAAGCGCTTTATGTGTATTTATAGTCGGCCCTTGAACAACAGGGGTGTGAACTGTGCGTGTCCACTTCGACCTAGGTTTTCCAGTGGCGAGCCCTGCAGCGCCACGGGACCCACGGTTGGCTGGACCTGTGCACGCACATCCAGGGCGAGGGAAGAACCGAGCCTACAGAGGGCTGAGTTATATGCAGATTTTAGACCGCACAGAGGGTCGGCGCCCCAGCCGCTGTGTTGTTCAAGGGTCAACTCTGTGTGTGTGTGTGAAATATATATATACACACACACACACATATATACGTGCGTGTGTATATGTAGATATATATCCCCCATATGTGAGTATTTGTTCAGATACCTCATTAATAGGACACGGTTGAGAGGTAAAGACAGTACATAGCAATGAAAATGCTGCGAGATCGATTTCATTTTTAAAATAAATGTGAATTGGCCACTCTGGTCATGTCGAGGTCATTTCGTGTACTCCACTTGTTTTATAAACAAAAGCCCAGAAGTGTGGAGGATGCCAAGGGATGAAGCTGTCAGATGAAGTGAGTTTCCTCAGCACCCGTGAAAGCAGCCATGGTTCAGCCTTTCTGGTAAGTGCTCAGAACATGCCAACTCCTAGCCTGTGACCCCGCCTTCGTCCCCCTGATGGTACGTGCCAGAGCCGGTGGAAGGGGGCAGGTCCGAGGACACTGGCTGGGGTACGGGGGCGTTGGAAGTAACCAGATTTCATCCTTAGGGGAACGGGTAGATTTTCAGTGATGCCTTTTATGGCAACTACTTACAGACTCGTAGACAATATAACTGGGGGGTGGGATTTCAAGTAAGGAGGAAATGGGAGAAGATATCAAAGGGAATGGAAGAAAAAGAACGGAAAGATGTTATTTCACTAAGATTAGAGACAGTAATTCACATAGTGAAATTTCCAAAGCATTTTCAAATAGAGTTTATTTTACTAAAGCATGTTGAATTAATTTAAATGTCGTTGGTCACTGTGCTACTGAGGAGAACTATTGAAACACAGAGAGATGCTGGCTTTAAGACTTTTTACTCAATATTTCCTTTGCCATTTTCAATATTATTATTTATTTAAAACTCTCTCCCTTGGTTTTTTGCCCCCAAACTTGCCTCAGAGCGCATCTCAGAGCCCTGCATATACTAAGAGCTCGAAGGGTGATCTGGAGTCTTACTGTATGTTCCCGTTAGGAACGTAGGTAATGGATGATTTCGTAAAGGTAATTTTGACTTTTCTTTTAAAGATAATGTTCGTATCCATTTTGTGTTTTACTCTGGAGCTCAGGCCCTTCTTCTAAATTATGATTATGTTTTACTTCTAGGATCCTCTGTTTATTTGTTCCACTTTACTTAGTGTCGTTCCTTCCTTTGGCTTATTTTTGGATTTACAGAATGAAATGGCGTCCAGAAACGGACACTCAGCTGAGAACCCGCGTGGTCTCCGGACGGTATGAGTCTGACTAATTGAGCACTTGAGTCTGCTGCTGCTATCACAGCAAACAGAAAAACCAGTTCAGGTTTTCCTGCTAACATTTCACCGGATACAGATCACTCCAGTTGCGAGGCGCAATGTTGTTTGTCAACTGCTGCTTTCGTAATTCTGGGAGGCTCCTACCTTGTTGTGTTAATTGTGAACATTTGCATTTATTCTTTTGGCCGCATTCATTTTTAGTGGCCTAGGGGCTTTTTTTCTAAGCTAAGAATGTATCGATTCTCCCAGCTGTTCTAACCTGCACACCCTAGTGTGGGCACCCTGGTCTCAAAACACCCCAGGGTGTGAGGTGCGGGTGGTCAAAGCAGACGATGCCATGACATCGAGAGGGTATTACCGGGAGGGCTTACATCTGAGACAGAGCAGGGCCTGCATCGTCTTTTCCGGACATGTGCCAAAAGAATCTTTGTCTTCAGTGGGTTCTTGGTGAAAACAGAATAACCCTGTTCTGGAGTTCCCGTCGTGGCGCAGCAGGACCGAATCCGACCAGGAACCATGATCCCTGGCCTCGCTCAGTGGGTTAAGCATCCGGCATTGCTGTGAGGCGTGGTGTAGGTCACAGACGCGGCTCGGATCTGGCGTTGCTGTGGCTCTGGCGTAGGCTGGCAGCAACTGCTCTGATTAGACCCCCTAGCCTGGGAACCTCCATATATATGCCACAAGTGCAGCCCTAAAAAGACAAAAGACAGAGACCAAAAAAAAAAAAAAAAAAAAAGAATAACCTTGTTCTAAAAAAAATCACACTTAATGTGGATTATACTATTTCTATCCTGGAAGAATTATCTTCTTATCTTACTCATATTTCTCTGCTCACAGTGGCATTGGTCCTTTTGCATTTAAAATTATTTTCCTATTTTTGTGACCTCTGGTAGCATACATCTTCAGAATTAAATCTTGGCTCTATTGGTCAATGTAATTGCTGTCAAGACACATAATAGTTTAAAATTTCTCAGTGATTTCTGGCTTCACTTTTTCTCAAGATGAACAATCTTAGAGACCAAATGCCTCTCTATTATTTTATCTCTACAGAGGCAGAGTAAGACTTTTCATTAGATCCACACCTCCAGGCACATGAGAGTGAAAAAATGTCTGAGAGCCTCTTTCCCAGGAGGTCAGTTGAGTCCTGGCTCTCGTATCAGCAATATTGTATTTAAATTTACTTGGTAGCTTTTTAAGACAACATCTGGAAATTGGCAGAGTAGAAAGCACTTGTTAGATGAAGATCTGGCCCCAAACTTAACACAGCTGCACCTGCAGAGTCTGCTCCCCCCCCCCCACCCCGATTACAGTGGCACCTCCAGAATCTTTCTGATGTAACTGTTTTGGAATGCTGGTGTCTATCGAAGGCTTGGGCAGTAAATTGTGCTCAGTTCTGGCCACTGTCAGCTCTTACCACGGGAGCACCCCCGACCCCTGGCAGGCAGCTGCGCCGGTGCTCCTGGAGCAGCTTGCGCACAGTCGTGCGAGCTGGGTGGCTGAAAAGACCTTGTCCTATAAATACCGGGATTTGTGCTCTTAGCACCAGCCACTGCTTCTGATCCCAGAGGTGCAGATAAGCAGGGGGCAGCCGTGGTTGGTTCACCCCTGGGTGAAGTGACTGCCAGGGGATTTAAAGGGCCCACTCCTCTCTTCCCTCTTTATTTTTTCCTTTTTCCTCTTTCAAGAGCCTAGCCAAAAGACTAGGACATTTGAAAGCAATCACACATACAGAGGAAATTAAAAGTGACTGAGACTGGGTCACTTTGATGTGCAGCAGAAACGGACACTTCATTGTAAACAAACGATACTTTGATAAAACAAAGTTAAAAGGAAGTAACTGAGGATGCCTAGTATATGTTCAAACACATCCAAGATGACCTTAAGTGTGCATCCTACGCTAATTCTCCACACAGGTATAGCCTGAAATAATCAAAACAATAGAAACAATGACAAAAACAAGTAAGCTTTGGGGAGGAGAACAAGGAGATTTTTCTCTTACCACATTATGAGATTCGCGTGTCCAGCACTTCCAAAAAAACACAAGGCACACAAAGAAACAGAACATTATGGCCCATTTAGAGGGGAAAAGTAACCAACAGAACCTGTCCCTGAAAAAGACCTGATGGCAGCTACATTAGGTAAAGATTGAAAACACCTGTCCTGAAGATGCTCAAAAGAACTGAAGGAAGATGTGGTAAAGTCACGAAAGCCGGGTGTGAACAAAATGCGAAAATCCACAGAAAGAGAAAAAACCTAAAAAGAAACGAAAAGGTAATGCTGAAGCTGAAAAGTGCAGTAACTGAATGAAAAATTTCTTAGAGGAATTCAAATACAGGTTCAGGCAAGCAAAGCATCAGTGAACTTGAAGATAGGACAATGGAGATTATGGAATCTGATGAACAGAAAGAAAAAAAGATGAAAGAAAAGTGAATAGAGCTTAAGGGACCATGAAACAGCATCTAGACCAAGGCTCACATCAGACCCGTGGGTCCTAGAGGGACAAGAGAGAGGACACTGCAGAGAGAATGTGTGAAGGAATAACAGCGGAAAATTTGGTTCAAGATTTTTTGCATCTGGCTGTTTCCTTATAGGCCTCCTTCCAAACTCCTGTTAAAACTCCAAGGAACAGAAAACACAAAAACTAAACAAACAAACAAAGCAAAACAAAATAAACACCCTGCTGTAAAACAAAAGAGCCATCAACACTTTGTAAGATTCCAGCGATGACGGGGCAGATGGATTTGAACTCAGTCTTAAAAATTTGAGCGCTCTTCTTCACCCTCTGAACCAAAGGGCGGCACCTCCAGGAAGGGATGGGCTGGGGTCTGGTCCGCCCTCCTGCAGAGTCTATCTAGCTCTTCTCAGAAGAAGCAGGAAGCCTGTCTCCTTGTCTCGAGAGGCCAGGCCAGCAGAACCACCCTCTTGCCACGCAGTGGAGGACACAGCACCTGTGGGCACAGCTGAGCGTGTGTGTATGGTGGGGAGACGAGATGAGACAGACGGGCACCGGGAGGCATGGAGGCTGCTGCACTTAGGAATTTTAAAAATTACCTATGGCTTCCTGTACTTGAAGCATTATTTTATCTGCTTTAGATTTGAAAATTGGACATAGGAAATGGTATTTTTCTCAGTCTGGAAGAAAAATACTCAGCATCTCCTGGACCCTGGGAATTGAGCCATTTCTCTAGTTGTTGGTGCAAGAGGGAGGCGCATTCAGTACTGATCTCAACAGAGAGGAGGCAGTCATACCTTGTTGGTGTAGAGCTGAGTTCGCCAGCTTTGGTCTTCTTTGAGTTAGAACTTTATCTGGTTTAGTTAATTACTGTACCTCGAATTATACTTCATACAGTCTTAACATGGATAATCCCTCTAATTTTTGCTTGTACCATTTGGTGCTTTTAAAAAACCTTAACTTGTATGGGTTGCCTTGTTTTAGGTGCACCTCTTGGAAATAGAACCTTAATTGAGCTTTGTCGTTTCAGCCAATATGTTCAGATAACATTACCTAACATCATTTCTCACATTGTGGAAAGCTGTGTAGGTCGTCGTTTAAAACAATTGCCTCACTCTCCGACACTGTAAACCGACTAGGGCAAGAACTCTGGTTTAGTCACAACTGCGTCTCTAGAGCCTGGAGAACAATTAAGAACTCACTAACTATTTGTTAAATGGAGGGGTTTTGCTTTAAACAATCTTTCTTTAAAACTGCGAACGTTGCTTTCTGTGTTTCTTGGCACCTGATGTTGTTGGGAGATAACCTTGTGGAGAAACTGAGACCCTGATGTCTCGGAGGAATCCCGGGGGAGGGCAGGGAAGAAGCACAAGACATGCCAGTCATTTCATTATCGTTCCTTATCCGAAGTGGATTTACCAGGAAGCAAATGACTGAGGCTTTAAGGCTCTTCCCCAGACCCAGTGGGTCCCCAGTGGAATGCCCATGCCGTCACGTGTCATGAAAATTTCAAAGGTATCGCCTGTAATCGGCTCCTGGCAACGCCAGATCCTTAACCCACTGAGCAAGGCCAGGGATTGATCCTGCGTCCTTACGGCTGCTGGTCAGGTCCATTTCTGCTGAGCCACAAGGGGGACTCCGCGAGCACTTTTAATATCTCTAGATTTTCATGCACCAAATAACACGGAATGGAGCAAAAACTGTAGAGGTGACAAGAAGAGATGGCCAAAAACATATTAGTTGTGAGAAATTTAACACTTGTTTCTCTTGCTCAGCATTCCATGGATCCAGAAGAATTATGAAAGATGTCTTTATGAAAGAGATATGTGTGTGTGTGTGTGTGTGTGTGTGTGTGTGTGTGTGTAATACAAAAAACAAAAACCAGAGAGGAAAAACAGAAACAAATACTAAATGGTAGACGAGCTAAACCGCATCAGTAATTGCATTAAATGTTAACGGCCTACGCACTCCAGATAAGAGGCAGAGATTGTCAGGGTGGAGAAAAGGCAAATCTAGACTCTGCGGCCTGCAGGAGACAAGCTTTAAATAAGAAGACCCGCGAGTTTGAAAATAAGGGAAGGAAAATGCCCATCATGCGAATGTTAAGAGGAGTCATTTGGAGCCAAGTGTGTGCACGTTGGAGAAAATAAACTTCGCCCAGCAAGTGTTGCCAGAGCTAAAGGGAGTTTGCCGCAGGGTAGAGGGCGCTTCTCTGCATCCCAGAGTCAAAATAATCCTAAAGGCACAAGTGCCTGATGAGGGATGAAGCCAAACCAACCGAATTAAAAACTGAAGAGAGGATTCCACAAGCAGGGTGAGATTTTAACACTTCTCTCTTGGCAGCTGCTAGAACAACAGGATTAAAAAGATGGAAGTGGAGTTGCTGTTGTGGCTCAGCGGCCTAAGAACTCGACTAGTATCCATGAGGATGCGGGTTCGATCCCTGGCCTCGCTCAGTGGGTTAAGGATCTGGCATTGACTCCAGCTGTGGTGTAGGTTGCAGATCTGGCGTTGCTGTGGCTGCAGAGCACAGCAACTCCAATTGTGGCTCCAGTCCGATCCCTAGCCTCTAAAAAGCCTAAATAAATAAATAAAAAGATGAAGGATCAGAGAGCACAAAGTGTGACTCACAGCCCAGCGTCACCCTGAAGAAGCTCCTGACAGGTGTCCAGAGGTGTGAGGCCTGAGCAGAGGTCACGGGACCTGGCAGGCTAACAGGCCTATCAGGGGCCCCAGGCCGTGGCCTCCCCATGTCCCGTCTCTGTGCTGTCTTGGGCCAGCAGGGCTCCTTACTTGTCAGCTGAGCAGCCCAGTTAAAGAAGACAACTTTAAAATCACATTCAGCATTTTCCTTGACTGCAGGAAGAAATCAGCTCAGCGAACTTAGTCACAGGGCAGAAATGGAAGCTGCCTTTTTGAATATCAGGTGGAGGCGGCCCTGTTTGTACACTGCTGATCATTGCAGCGTCGTTTGTAGCAGCAGAAAGCGGCAACGCTACACTGCCCGACGAAGTGGGGCCGTTCAGTTGGAAGTGGGGCGTCCGTCTTATCCACCGTGGGGGCGTGATGGGTAAACACTCCCCAAGACCAGCAGCTTCTGAGAAGGAGCGCTGTCCCCTTATTGTTTCCAGCCTCCACTTGAGTGTTTGCCTTCGTTTTCACGGCTCCGTGTGTCTTAAACCTGGCGGGCGAGTGGCCCAGCCGTGACCCCCCCACGGGACCCCAGGTGGGCTCTGACACGGCTGTGGGACGCCCGTCACACTCCGCCCCCGGGGCTCTCCTTTCCGATGCTTCATTAACTTACTCTGAACCAAGACTTCTTTTTCTGCTCTTGCATCATACAAATGAAATGGAAAGGCGCGTATCACCTCTAAGATTCCCTGCCGTTTCTTTAATTAAACTTGCACTACCTCAGGGGTGTGTAGGCGGCTCGATCTCAAAACGGAAAAGTCAGAGAATTGTGAGCAGCGGCTCGATCTCAAAACGGAAAAGTCAGAGAATTGTGAGCAGCGGCTCGATCTCAAAACGGAAAAGTCAGAGAATTGTGAGCAGCGGGGACGCCGCCTCTCTTTCCATTCTTCTCACCTCCTTTTGGATGTGGCAGATTGAATTTTGGCTGTGTCTGTGTCAAAATTCAGACCCTTGGCCGTGGTTACCCTCTCGCTGCCACTGCATAGCACTAATAACAACCAGCTGAGGAAGAATGAAGCCCAGTCTTAGAAAACAGGCGGCGCCTCCCCTCGCCGGGGCCTTGCTGCCGGGCAGTACCGGCTGGTGTGGGAACCTGGTGGGGACCGGGCCCAGGCTGGGGCACGGCCGGGTCGGAGGCTGCCTCGCTGCCCTCGCAGGGACCCAGATCACCTTCCCCTGGTTTGCGAAGCTAATCCGAGATGGAGATGGGAGAGGAGTCACAAAGGAGAGCCTGGAGTAGTTTGCCCTGTTGTCTCAAAGGAGCAAAAGTGCGAAGTCATCCAAGTTGACTGCTGGAGAGCCAAGGTGTTTCTTAATAAGAATGTGAAGGGAAAACAAAACAGCCGAGCCAGTATTCCCCCAACAGCCATAATCCCTCAACTCAGGGCGAAATTCCTCCCCCAGGAAAACGATGGGGACAGTGCAAGTGAGTGGGAACGAGAGCCAGCCTTTCCCACAGGCGTGGCGGGTTTGGGACGCCACCTCGTTGGCGGGCCTGCGGTGCGCTGGCCCTGCTGCCACGTGAACCTGGGCGGTTCAAGACCCCAGCCTCCTGCTCCCCCACAGGGCTCCTGGGTGCAGGAGGAGCCCGCTCCCGACGGCAGGCTGGCTCCTAGTTTTCTTGCTCAGGTGCGCCTCTAACCACATGTGCACAGTTAATTCCGCGCGTTCCTTTCACAAGCAGGCGAGCGGGGAAGGGGGAGAGAGGAGCTCGGGGCAGACGGCCCGGGACGTGTCCCCTCGGGCTGCAGAAGCGCTTCCGTGGGAGGTCAGCGCTCTCCGGCCTGTTCACACCTTAGGACACGCCCTGGGGAATATGCGGTGTCCCCGCCTGACCCTCGGATGCGACGGAGCGAGGCCCGTGAGTCCCGCCGCGTGGGCAGCCCCGAGATGGAGCGCGATAGGGGTCTCCCCCAGTGAGCTCCGTCCGGCCTTCCCGTGTCGTCATGAGATAACTGCAGACTCCGCGGCTCCGAACAAACACAGTTTGGAGGGACGTAGGATAAAGCTTTCTCGGCACAGCATTCTCCCCGACTTCGAGGAGGGAGAAGTGGGAGGAGGACCGTGCTCCCGCCCTGGCCTTGCCCCCCCCCCCACTGCCTTTCCCTGGCAGTGCCCTTGGCCTCAGAGGACACGGTCGTGTGAATCCCTGAATTTCTGTGTCGTGGAACTGTCAGCTTTTCGCTCGTTAGGCATTGTCTCTCAAAACACTGGAGAGACATCTGTGCTTGCTCTGATGAGTCAGACACAGGGGTGCAAAGTGTCATCTCCCTGGAAACAGCGTCGAGATGCAATTGTCTTTAATCTCTGCTTTTGCCATCCCCTTGTTCTAAACCTTTGGATACCCAGCCACGTATTGTAGGATGAACCCCGACCCTCGTCTTGGTTTTCAGGGTCTGTATGTAGTAGGCAATTTACTGGCTCGTGGGGCCTCTCTCTAGGGGCCTCCTGGCCCAGCCACATCCTCTGACCTTCTGGGGTCCTTGCCCTGCAAGCGAGACAGTGCCAGCCCCGGGGCGGCCCTGCCAGGCAGGGTGCTGGAAGGACCTGCTTCTGTCCAAGGCTGGTCCTCCAGCCGGTCCTGTGGGGCACTGCCACCCGAAAAGCTGAGCAAGGAGCTGTTCCCACAGCCCTCAGAGCCTTCGGTCGTTTGTGAGCTGAGTGAAGCTGGCCCATAGTGAGCTGCTGGCCTCCGTGTCTCTGACCCCATCCAGCTGGTCGGCTTGGTTCTTCTTCCTGGGATCAGGCCGAGTGTCATTTGAGGCTCCCTTTTCAAAATTGTTGAAGTCAGAACATGATTCCAGAAGTGCTTTTAGCAGAAGCGGGTGTAAGAGGGTTTTCTATGTAATGCCGGAGTCTAACACCCAGGGCGACAGTGCAGTGCGTGTGTGTATGTGCACTTTTGCTATCTTTTCACAAACATGATCTCCCCCGAAGCTGCAGTGCGTCAAGGTCGCGTCCCCGCTGAGTCCCTGAGAAGTCAGTGCGAGGAAGGAGGTGCTTGGGGTCAGGCGCCTGCTGTTCAGCCTCCACGGGCTTGTGAGGCTGAAGGACGACGAACTCGTTACTCCCGTCTCTTTCCACACTGTCCTTTTAGGAAGGGGTCACTCTGAACAGCCACCCTTAGGGGACCATCTTCACAAATTACCTGGAATTCTTGTGCACAGATTCGTCTACTCGCCGCCATCTGTTTGTTTATGCCATCCTGGGTTTATATCAGTGTGGACTCACGGACATTTATTTTATGCCCCCGGTTGCCAACCTGACTTAATTTTGTGGCTTAAACTGTCCTGGCTTGGACCGCCGGGGGCTCCTTCAACTGGCTCCTGGGCCCTCTTGACCTGCCCCCTTTCTCACCTTCTGACATTATAAGAAGCTCCAGGCTTACCTCGTATACTTCCTGCCTCAGTCAGTTTTAGAATCAGACATTTCTCCAAGGAGCCCTGGTGGCTCTTCCCAGAGAACGGGGTTTAGAAGCCAAGACCTGGGCACTGGGTGCGCTTGTGGCTACTGGGGTGCCACGGCTTCCGGGTCCTCTTGGCCAGTGGAGCCGGGAGACGGCTGAGTGTGCGGTGATGGTACGTGCCCGTCAGCTGTGCGTTGTATCCGTTGTGGATGTAGCATGTTTCCGCTGGCTTCTCTGGAGTGAGCAAGTCACAGGTCTGTCCCGACAGCCGTGACTCTGATAGGTTCCACCTGGGTCGTTCCAGCTGCCGCTTCTGTTAGTGTACTTTTGAATTCTGCGTCTCTGGTTTTCTTAGCAAGGGGCACATCCGTGTACTTTTTTCCTTCCCTGATGTCTTGAGGAACATACATTTGTCTAAAAGTATTACTTTGAAGGAGTTTTTAGTTTTCTTTAAGGTATTTATATTGTGGTTTGCTGTATAATCATTTGTATACTTGGTTAAACTATCCAAATAGAAATAAACTCTTAGACGGTAGGAATCATGTGTTCTTAGTTTTTTATTTCTCCTGGCAGCTGGCACAGACCCTCAGTTACGTCTTAAATGAGAGTCTGTCTTTGCTCCTTTGTCCAGTGCGGGTCAGAATCCGTGTACTGTGTGTTCTCTTCCGGGGAAGTGTCACCTCTTCGGCATTTGGGAAGAGGACGGGACATCATCAGGACTGTCACAGTATTGGTCGTTCCCTAGTCAGAAGCCTGTTCACTTTCGGGGTGGCCTCTCTGCGTGGGGACCTGTGTCTGTGCCAGGCCTCCCTCTTCTTTCTTAGTGGTTATCCATGTTGATGGCAGAACTGGAATGTTTAGGGGAAAAGCACTTTTATTTTGGTAAGATGTTCAGACATTTGATAAGATGCGGTACTTTTGTGTGTGGCATTAACCCACTGTCATTGGAGAAGCTAATATGTGGGAAATGAGGTATAGTCGTGGAGTGGGAGCAGAAAGAACTAGGTGCCATCCGGGTGAGCTCATGGAGCCTGTGGTTGGGCTGGATGACAAGTGCTGGGAGAAACGAAAGGACTGGCTGTGCCCCAACCTATGGCTTCTGTCCGTGTGACGGACATGCTTAATAACAGGAAAATGTACCGCGATCCACGCGGCAGAACACAGCCGACAGGCCCTCATGGTTACTCCGTGATGACGATTTTACGTGGCTGCTCCTGATTTTCCTAAAAGCTCAGAAGACGTCTTTACTTCTTAGTTGAAGGGTAAATGCAGGAAAAGTGACATGGTTTTCCTCTGTGTCACACTTACAGCTTTGGCTCTTCGTCATACAGCCGAAAGGACTATAATTACGGCCTCGTAGGGGATATGGTCCGAACTTGCCCCAGCTCAGGGGTTGATGCGTCCTTCCTGGGACCAAAATGGCTACATTTCTAAATTCCGCCACGCTTTATTTCTTAAACATTCTTTCCTGCTGAGGTTTCTTAGACCGCTGCTGCTGTGAAATTCAGTTCGTGTCCAGGCTCAGATGACCGATGATAATAATGGTAATAGTGTTAATGTCACAGGGGCGTCCCTGTTTCCGTTGTGAACTCTGTGTGTGTAACTGGTGGCGTGTAAGTCGGGTGCTTGTATCATTTATCATCCAGATCTGGACACTCTGAAGGTGGCTGAGGCTGCTGTATCACAGGTCTGGAAAGGCAGTGCAGCGGCCGTGCTGTGAACAAGCCCAGAGAGGAATATGATTTACCTCTTGGTTTCCTTCCTGGAAGACTCTTCAGCTGCCTCACCATCTGTTTAGTTCCTTTGCCTGAATATCCCACCCAGGCCGGCTCTCACTCAGGTGCCAGGGACGGTGGGCACAGAGACACGGGAGTTGAGAGAAACAGATACTGAGCTGGATTCTAGGAAAGGCCAGAGGCACTTGTTTAAGACGCAGGGGCCTCTGGTCTAGTGAGTAGCCCCCAGACCTCAGGGTTCCTCCATTTCTTAAGGCCGAGGAGAGAAGTGGGCTAAGATGGGGAGGCTGTTCACTGTTGGGGGCGGTGGGGGTTCCCTGGATGGAGGGTGTTGAAGAGGAAGAGGAAGCAGCACAGGATAAAGGTGGAAACAAGATCCGGGAGGAGTTTGTACACCAGGCAAGCAGTCCAGACAGGGAACAAGGGAAGGATTCTAAGCGGCTATGAAAGGTGGCGGGGCTAGTGTGCTCTCTAGAAGTGGCTCTGGTTGTAGAGGTGGGGAGGTCCAGGCTAGGAGACCAGTCGGCCAGTCGGGAGGCTCCGGCAGTGGTCCTGGCCATGCAGGCCCAGGTTTGATGAAACCTAAAACTTGTGTGGTTTAAAGGGCCCTCTTAAAAGGGAAGAGTTAAAACCATGAGCACGAAATCAAGGCGTGAGCGTGTAGGTGTCAGTGCAGGAAGATGCAGGAATGCTCTCGGAGACCATTCCTGCTCCAGAGCAATGACTCGCCACACTCGGAAATGCCCGGAGACCACGCATACATCCCACCAAGCCAAAGCTAGGTGCCCTCCATCCAGACCCTTTAGAGTGATACCCGACAAGGCCCAGGGTCAGTCCAGTGCCACCCAGCACAGAGGGGTGAAGATATAGGGTCCTAGGGATTCGTGGTGGAAATAGCTTACCTTTGCCAGTGAAATGCCCACACACACACACTCACACCCCAGGTGAGAATTTTTTTTTTTTTTTCCCTTTTTAGGGCCCACTGTGGCATATGGAAGTTCCCAGGCTAGGGGTCAAATCAGAGCTACAGTGCCAGCCTACACCACAGCCAGAGCGATGGTGGATCCTTAACCCACTGAGCAAGGCCAGGGATCAGATCCTCAGCTTCACAGGTACTAGTTGGATTCGTTTCTGCTGAGCCACAGTGGGAACCCCACGAAATCTTAAAGCTTAAACTTTTTGAGCTTCATGGCAAGTCCATCTCCACATCTGGGATAGAGGCCATTAGGATCAGAATCAGACAGGGGCAATAAGAGAAAATGAGGTATTTAGGGAAAAAAGTACCCTTGGGGTGTGCTTCGCTCTGGGTGTGGTCAGCAGGGCATATAGGAAGAGCATGAGTTTCTGACTTAGGCACCGATCAGGACTCAGAGGGTGCTTATGTTCTTGGCTGCGTGTCTTAAACATCAGAAGTCAGTAGAAAACAAATCAGCAATGTCTGTCCTTCCTGTTTCGGAATAATTACCACGAGGAAGGATGGGGCTGTATTAGCTGTTAACACTGGCTGCACCTGGCTTCCGCTGTTTGCACCCAGTGACCGTGGCCCTGATTCTTGCAGTTTCCCTGTGAGCCACTGGTGCTCTGCAGACTGGGTGGAAGGCAGTCACCCTAAGTGGAGGTCTCTGCAGCTGGCAGGTGAAGTAGTGGGTGGAATTTTTCAATGTTGAGATGCTTTACATGCCTTTACTCGCAACAGGCTATTGATTGGTTTATCTGCAGGGTATGTGTTTGGAGCCGGTACCCGCGGTAGATGCTGTAACAGTGTGTGTAACATGCAGACGTATCGTGTCCGGACTTTGCCAGGAGCTCGGCCGCCCACGCTCTTCCACAGACAGGCCTGGGGTAGACACTCATCCTTCTGAAACCTTATAAAACACCCATGGAGATGGGAGCCGTGCTGGAAATGAAGAGCCCTAAGAGGCAGGGTAAGTGTTTGTGTGCGAGGAGAACTGACATAAATGTGACCGTGTCTTCAAATGGATTATCGCGTCTCGGTTTTGCAGAGCTGTCGGACCGCAGGTAAGAACGGCATGTGTGCAAACGGATACTATTGGTGGCCGAATGTTAGAAGTGCATAGTTGAAACAGTTTTAAAAAGTGGGGCAGTGTCTGGGCGCTCTGTGTCTCTGAAACTTTCCCAGAGTCCCCTTTTCCTGCAAGGGCTTGTGGTCGAAGAGGCCTGGTCGTCAGCCGAAAGGACGCCTGCCGATGATGCATCTTCCGGAAGCCTCGCAGGTGAGGGGGAGCCGGGAGGAGGGCCCGCCTCTCTGGGTGGCTGACACCTGACCAGGCAGCTGCCTCCACACTGGGCTCAGGGGCTGCCTTCACCTGTGGGGCAGGTGCAGGGCGGCGGGGGGGTGGTCTCCAGCTTGCACTCAGACTGCGGCGCCTCCTGGGATCCAGAACTCCGAGGAGAGCTGCAGACGTCCGGGGTCTGGGGACCGTGGCGCCTCCTGGGAACAGACCCTTCCTTGCAGGAGTTTAGCCGGCACTTCGTGCGCACCTCTGGGGTCAGCAGAGAAGGGCTGTGTCCTCAGCAAGTCCAGGCCAGGGCCGGCAGAGAGCAGCGCCCCCGACCCTCGGGCACCCGAGCAGTTCTCTGCTCCTGCGGGGACTCCGCTCGTGGCTGCTGGGCCTGCTGTGCTCAGAGGGAGGTGGGTTCCCACTGTCTCCAGGGTCGCCGGAGCCAGTGCTGTGCAAAGCAGGAGGGAGGAAGAGGCCGACGTCCCTTGGTGGCTGAAACTGAACTTGTTAGGAGCACTTGGGGGTGGCTCCCGGAGATTCTAGAAGCCTTGGCAGCGGAGCTGCCTGGCCCCGTCTGGACGTCCCGAGGCAGCAGGTGAGGGCAGGGCCACGCTTCCCTCAGGCTCCCGCCCGCCTCACCTTTTATGCGTGGGTCACACTGGGGATGCGCTTTCCCGTCCCAGGGGTTTCAGTTCCAGCGCAGTCACGCAGCTCTCATCGTTCCTCCGTAACGATAAGCTCTGGGATCTGGAGGAGGACAAGGAGGTCGGCTGCCAGCTGTGTCCGGGGGTGAAGGCTTTGCGGAGAAGGGAGCTCTACTCCTGGCCCTGCTCAGGCAAGCCTGGGTGGAGCTCTGGGTGCTCTCCTCCTGATGACATAGTTCGCATTTGGTGGCTTTCTGCTTGCGTTGCTCAATGTTGAACTCTTGCCTGGTTGAGAAGATTTCAGATGAAACATGATGAGTGTCTTCTAAACCAACATCATGTGCTCCGGTTGAAGAAATAGGCAAGTAACATTTTGGGCACGTGCTCGGTTTTCTTTTATTGTGATTTACGTAACACGTGGCTTTTTTAATATTTGGAGATTCAGGGAGCGTGTAGTAGGACTCCGTTATTCTAGCAGTAAATTTAGGGTAATCTGTTGTGTCGTTTAAGAATTTTGGAGTTCTCTGATGCATGTGTTTCTTTGAGGCAAAAATCCCTTTGTCATACTTAACGGAATTGGATGTTACTAGAAGTCCTTGACCAAAACCCATTATTTTGTTTATAATTCCTTTAGTATCTTAAGATAAACTTGCATTTAAAAGATTGTGCTTTAAACCACGGGTGGGGTCTCACACTGAATTGTTCCCCAGTGTGGTCCCAGGGTGCTTCTTACCCGCATCCTCACCAGATCCTCCCGGAGGGACCTTTGGGATGAATGTGGGGTCATGAGTCCAGGCGTGGCCGTGGCTGAACTTGGGGACAGAGGTCATCAGCTGAAGGGAGACTCTGAAATGCAGGGAGTTCCCACTGTGGCACACCCGAAACGGATCTGACTAGTATCCGTGAAGATGTGGGTTTGATCCCTGTCCTTGCCCAGTGGGTAAGGATCCAGCATGGCCATGAGCTGTGGTGTAGGTCAAAGATGCGGCTCAGATCCTATCTCTGTGGCTGTAATGCTGCTCTACCCAAGTTCAAATGGCAGGAGGCTGCGAGGAAAGAATGTGGGAACTCCAGGCCGGGGGCGACGGCCATGCACCGTCCCTGCGCCACTCACACGCCTGGGATCACGATTCCCTGGCTCTGTGTTCGTCCCTTGAAAGAGATTACACCTTGGTTTGGCCTCAAGTCCCTTGAGGTTTGCAGCCTAACCAGGTGGTCAAAGCTACACCTGTCCTTCATTTACAGAGGAACAAAAGCAGCTATAAAGACAGGAATTCGAGATGTTTGGGGATAGCCTTAGATACCAACAAATACAGCATTTATGTACCGTCGGAAAAACACACCAGAGTCGCCCTGTGCATTAGAGAAGCTAATCGAATCCGTTGTTGATATCCCCGCTTTCTGCCTGTGGCTCTGTGGGCGCGTGTCTGTGTCTGCCAGCGACAGCCATTGAGGAGGCCGCCCAGCTGCGGCATTCTTCTCCTCTGGTTCCAAGTAGATTTGGGATTACTTATAATAAAAGCCGTCATTTGCGAACAATTTAAGGTGAATTTTATTTACACACGCATGTATTTTGTAGGTATCTGTCACATATTATATGGGTCTGTGTACACATACATGTTTTTATATACACAGCATCGTGGCTGATAGCACAGACTCTGGAACCTAACTGCCTGGGCGCACATCTCGGCTCCGTTCTCACTTCTGTGTGAACTTGGGCAACTCGAGTCCCTTCCTTCATCAACTCTTGCATCTCTGCAATAAGGGTAATGCTGGTACCTGCTCACTGTGTTGTTAGGAGGTTCACCATTCGTACAGCATTCAGAATGCTCCCCGGAAGTGCTTGCTTGCTCACTCCACTAGCTCATCTAATCCTCTTCGTGGCCCTGGGAGGGCCTCTGATTTTTCCCTTTTACAGAAAACGAAGACTCTGACGCTGAGACGTGGAAACGACATAACTCTGTTCTCTCAACCCAGAGCTCATTCTGGTTTCTTTGAACTGAGGCATTTTGTGGA
Source organism: Babyrousa celebensis (assembly GCA_028533215.1). Taxonomy (NCBI): domain Eukaryota; kingdom Metazoa; phylum Chordata; class Mammalia; order Artiodactyla; family Suidae; genus Babyrousa; species Babyrousa celebensis. Next base: position 382,043 of record CM052682.1, read on the forward strand.
GGAGAACGTCCTCATGTTTCAAGTGTGCGCACAGAGGGTCTTGAGCCATCCTTGCCATCCTCCCCAGCGGCAGCAAGAAGATGCCTGCGCTGCTGCTGTGCTGTCTGCACCCCGCTTCCCTAGAAGCCCCAGCACGGAGCCCAAGAACGTTCGCCTCCTCATCGTTCTGTCTCGAAGCGGTAAATACAGGTGCCTTCCGGGGGAAAACGAGAGGTGCAGTGTTTGTCTCAAGCTTCGTCCTCGTCCTGCTTGTGGCTGGAGGCTTGTGGATGCCTCAGAGGAACAGTGACTGGACATAGTTCCTGTCTCCCGCTCCCCACGTGTGACTTCCCAGGCCTCCAGAGCAGCGCCCGCCACTGCCTGGTCCCTCAGTACCCCAATCCCAGAGGGAGGAACACCCCCTCAAACGGGAGCACTAAGCACATGTGTAAAGGGATTAGGAGCAAAAGCAGGTGTGTCTCTGATGTTTTAACTCCTAAGACTTTGGGTTCGGGACTTGGATCAACTCACAGAATATTGGAAGGTGACACGACTACGAGCTAACACATGACCTCCCAGCGTCACGGGGAGCTGGCCGTCCAGACACGTCAAAGGTGTTTTGTCCTCAGTGAGGAGATTTGGGTGAAGGTCACGGCCATGTTTTCTATAAAGTACCCTCCTACCAGCTACCTGCTTTCCTGCTGCCTCGCTGGAAATGTTACCTGGCACACGTGGGAGTCGCCGGTGTTCTGAGCGGTGAAGGTACCCTTTGCCCCATAGCCATGGTGGATGTAGGCGTGCTCGCGTGCCCGTGGGGCTTCGTCACCGTTCACGCGGTTTCAACCTGTGTGTGTCCGTGCGCTCATCGCCCTCCTGCTCAGCCTTCCGGAGGGTCACGCGGGGTCTCCCTCCCAGAGGAAGGCGGGCGCCCACGGGGGAGGGCTTGCAGGTCGGTGCAGAGCCTGTACGTGACCGTGACCGAAGCTGCCCCGCTGGGCTGCCGACCCTTCATCTCGCCGCGCTGCCTCTGCCCTGGGAGTTTTTCAAACTCTTGGTCCCCTTTCCAACTCAAGGCTGCTAAGACTGTTTCTCCCGTATTTTATTGAGATGACATTCAGAAGATGTCCTGTGAACCACTTGAAAGTGATTAAGCTCGTGACTTTTAGTGCATTCACAGTCCTGTGCAACCATCGCCATTCTCCGGCCCCCAGAGGAGCCCCCGGCCCCTGAGCAGTCCCTCCCTTGCCTTCCCTCCAGCGCCTGATCGCCACCAGCCCGCTTCCCGTCTCCCCGGATCTGCCTCTTCTGGGCCTTTCGGATGCATGGACTGACGCCCTGTGTGACCTGCTTGTGGCTCCTCGCACCGGGCACCTGTTTTCCAGACTCACCCGCGTGGCGGTGGCGCGTGTCAGAGCGTCGCGCCCCAGGCGGAATGGAGCCGGCGGCGTGGATGGACCACGTTTGTCTCGGCTCACATCTGCTGGCAGGAAGCAACCTAAATGGCAGCTTCCACGCTCCGGCTTTGGGAACAGAGCCGCTGCGAACATGTCTGTACATGTATGTTTGACCTCTGGCATTTTTAAAAGACTTTGCAAAAGGAAATTTTATCTTTGGAATAAGACACTGTTAGACAATCAATGTGAGAAGCAAAGGACAGTTCGTTGTGTCGTGGTATCTGGGGCTTTGCTGTTCGTTTTTGAGGGTAAATGGTCATTTATCCTATTCCCTCAGGACTTGCAAACTGCACCCGCTTCCCTACCTTCTGTGATTGTTGTGGGAACGATATGTGCGTACGAGCGTTTTACACGTATTAAACAGGTAATCACGTCCCTGTGGACACCTCATCTGATGCCAGAAAGTTTACCCCGGGTCCTCCCTGTCTGCGGGGAGCTAGGATTCAAACAAGTCAGAAACCGACCCATTTAAAAATGCTCAGCTTTTGTGGACATAACCTGAAGTTGAAAGTGATCCTCTAGTGGTCGGATTTGGGCAAATGTTTCAACAACTTTATCTAGGCGACCAAAGGGGATTTCTGAAAATAACAGGATGGATAAACACACTGAAAAGGCATAGGAGTGAGCCGAATGCTATTTATAGGGTCGTTGGGGTGATGTTTTCCTTACGTTCTGTTCCTAAGCAGAGACAACACACATTTGCAAAATTCTGTCTCACGGCATGGAAGGCAGTCTTTCTTACATCTTTCTGTTTCATGTTTATGTTTTACCTCTTAACGGGAAACTTGAAATTATCAATTTATTTTCTTTTAACTTATGAGTTCATATTTATGCGTTATTACTTCAATATGTCAAGAACACTTCGAGTTCGGAGGGAATGGCTATCATCACAATTGGCTAACTTAATTATTTAGTATCTATTTAACAAACACAAATTTTACTTCATTTTCTATTACTGGCTAGTTCCTCTGGTGGAACAAAGATGATGGATCGTCTCCCGCCTTGTTGGGATGTTGGGGGCATTTGTTTTCTAGTCTTCGTTAAACGTGTGCGGGTTAACTTTTAAAAGCACTGTAACATCACACAGAGTGAATTGTTCGTCTGTGAGGAAATTCACGCTGTCCCGTGGAAAGAGGAGAGAACAAAACGTCTTTAACCACACAGCCCATCTTTACGTTCCTGTAAAGCTTAGAGAGACGATGTTCAGAGGGCCGAGCCAGCGCCTAAAAGTGGGGAGACGTCTTGCAGAGGGACGCGTTCAGACACCTGCACAGAAGCGCGTGCAGCGGTCACGTGGCTCCCACCGCAAAGATGCTTCCGAGCGTGTGCGCACACCCGGCCTCCCAAATCACGTGGTCCTCCCTGTTTCCCGGGAGCAGAGACCCCGAGGACGCCGATGCCTTTTAGTCGCCTCCTTTCTGACAGTGCTTCTTGCCGTGTAAGGCCCGTGAACACACTCGTGGCGCCGTAAGCCTGGGAGGCTGGCTCCTCGTCCCGCAGACCCGAGTTCGAGAGGCTGCGGGGAGGCCCCTGCTGCCCAGTGGCTTGGGTTGGAGGAGACACGTTCGGTGGCGCGTGCTGTCTTCTGCCTTGGAAACCACGCGTCCTCGTCCTCCCACCAGAGAGAAGCAGAGTGGGCAGGTGCAGCCTCTCCTTAGCCAGCGAGGAGGGAGTCGGACGGCGGGGTGCTCGCTCGCCCGAATCCGGTTCCCCACAGCGGCGGAAGCAGGGCTGCGAGGCAAGCAGACAGGAAACGCGCGTGCTGTCCAGACGGGATCCGGAGACCGTGTCCGCACGGACCCGCTGCGGCCCTTCCTGGAGGATGCGGGTTTGTGCACGAGCCTGCCGGCAGGCGGCTGTTGCTTTCCTCGGAGGAGGCTGCTCTGGACTCCGCCCGGCAGACCAGACAGGAGAAGGGGCAGAGTCAGCCCTTCAGCTGCGACCACGAGGACCCAGGCCTGGGACCGGGCACAGCCCCCGAACCTGGGGGTCCATGAACCCTGTGAGGCGGGAAGCGTGCTGCTGGCTCGGTTACGTGCGTGTTCTCACTCGAGGAGGACCGTGTCCGCAGAGGATGACACCTCATGAGCGGGAGACCGCCGCCAGAGGCCCCCGAGGCACAGCCCAGGGGACGCGGAGCCCAGTCCTCAGCTCAGGCGCCCTCCCTCAGGCCCACGAGCCCCCCTTCCCATCCTCCCTCTCCCCCCAGGTCCTGGTGAGAGAGTCGGGCTGTTCTCTCCCCGCATCCGTGGGGTTTCTCCTGCTCGGCCTTCGAGCGCGTTTTCACGTGTCCCCTGCACACGGTGACCAGGAGCGCGGTCTGAACTCCGTCCCACCCGGGGGGAAGGGGGGGGGTCCTGCCGTCCTGCCGTAACGGCCGTCTGTGTTCCGCCTCTCTTTTCCGTTGAGGGGTCCCCGCTGTGACCGTGCGGGGCCCATCCTCCCCCCCGAGGGCCCGCGGGCAGAGCCTCTGGACCGTGCTGGGCAGCTCGGCTCACTCGGGGGCTCCCTGTGCTCCCGCCCCAGGAGCCGTCTCCGTCCCGGCCGCTGCCAGGAGCGTGGCTGAGCGATCCTGGGTCAGGCCCTTCGTCTACACAGAAGGGCAGCCCGGGGCTTTCCTGAATGTGGCTTCGGCTCTCTTCACCCTGATGGACCACCCTGGAATTTTAGAGGCAACACGGTTGTGCCCCAGTGTGGACGGTCGTCCCCCCCTGCCTGTGGCTCTCCCAGCCCGATGCCTCGCAGACCAGGCAGTCTTCGGGACTTAGGGCCTGAGAAGTGGGGAGGGTCGGGTGCCAGCTCGGAGCTGCTCGTCTGCTGCTGGACAAGCCCCGGGGCAGCAGCCGCAGCGACGGAGCCAAGGTCAGGGCCCCGCGGCCCCGCCCGCAGCCACAGCTCTTCTTTCACTGTCTGGTGTGGCAGCCTTGAGCGCCAGCCGTGTGCTCTCTGGAAACATCGGTAGGAATGGTCGCACTGAGGAGCTGGTTGTGTGTGCATGACACGTCAGTGGTAGCTCCTTTGCCCTGGTTTGACCTCCTGGCACCGCTGACCTTCCGTCTTTAAACCCAAGACTGAAGAACCAGGACTCACGCTAGTGGGGGAACGAGCGGGAGGTGGGCTGCAGGAAGCCGTTTTCCTCCAGGCTGGTTTCTAGAAAGTGCTGTTGACCTGGGATCCCTTTCCTTTATCAAGACGGGGAACGGAAGTGTTCTGAGTTCCTAGGGCACGGGAACAAGACTGGTTAAAGAGGAGGGCAGGCGCCAGATCACATACTCCTTAAACGCAGACAGTTTTCCTCTGCTGGCAGCGCGGGCGGCTCCTCGTGGTGAAGAGGCAGCGCCCGTCCGTAGCGTCGCGGTGCAGAGCCAGCAGGACGCTCCCTGTCGCCCGAAGCTGTGGTGGTAGCTCTTTGGGGGTTTAATGTACACAGCTTGCCGGTCTTTATGCCTTAGATGCATCTGCTCTCCTGTTGGCGCTTTCATTTCCTTCGACTCTCATTAGGAGGCTTGTTCTCGTCCTGTTCATCACGCCTTTGACTTATTTCTCATGTTTGGACTCTCTGTACTTTTGTTTTCTTTCCGGGTAATACGTATAGAGGTATATTCTGTGCCCACTGAATCTTTTTTTTTTTTTATTGTTTTATATATTTTTTAGGGCTGCACCCATGGCACCTGGAGCTTCCCAGGCTAGGGCTGGAATCAAAGTTGTAGCTGCCGGCCTACGCCACAGCCACAGCAGTTCGGGATCCAAGCCGTGTCTGCGACCTACACCACAGCTTGTAGCAATGCCAGATCCCTAACCTACTGAGCGAGGCCAGGGATCGAACCTGCGTCCTCATGGATACTAGTCGGGTTCGTTACCGCTGAGCCGTGATCAGAACTCCTCCACCGAATCTTTTTTGAACTGTGTCTACAGTGTTGTTGGAAATAACCCATGGAAGTTTTCATTTAAAATATATATGTTTACATGTGCGTGTGTAGTAGGTGTGTGTCTGTGCATTTCCCGTGCGCGTGTAGGTGTGCATGCGTGCTTGCATTTCATGTGCATGTAGGTGTGTGTTCGTGCCTTTCCTGTGCGTGTGTAGGTGTGTGTGTGCCTTTCCTGTACGTGTGTAGGTGTGTGCCCGTGAGTGCATTCCATGTGCACGTGTAGGTGTGCGCGTGTGCATGCATTTCATGTGTGTGTGTATGTGTGTGCCTTTCCTGTGCATGTGTAGGTGTGTGTACATGCGTGCATTTCATTGCATGTGTAGGTATGTGCGCATGCGTGCATTTCCTGTGCTT
>CM052682.1:388258-410581 GCA_028533215.1 Babyrousa celebensis
GGTGTCGGTCCTGCACCCGAGCCTCCCCAGCTCCCCGCCCGGTCCCTCTGGGAGGCAAAGCCATGTCGTCTCTCTCCTGCACTGTCCTGGAAATACCCGACCCCGGGTGGGTTTGCTTGTAAAGGCGGTGTGAGGACTGCCTGAATTCTGGCAGCTGTTTCTGTGGTTTGGACTAAACGGATAACCCAGGAAGCAATCAAATATCAGGAAAAGGTTTATCTGACTCGGAAAGGGGATCCCAGGTCCCCGTCAGGGCCTGGGAGGGAGGAATGGACCAGCACCCGGAGTTCCCATCGCGGCTCAGTGGTAACGAACCCTACCAGGATCCATGAGGATACGGACTCGATCCCTGGCCTTGCTCTGTGGGTTACGGATCCGGTGTTGCTGTGAGCTATGGTGTAGGTCACAGATGCAACTCGGATCCTGCAGGGCTGTGGCTGTGGTGTAGGCCGGCAGTTGCAGCTCTGATTTGACCCCTAGTCTGAGATCTCCCATCTGCCGTGGGTGCAGCACTAAAAAGACCAAAAAAAAAAGAGAGAGAGAGAGAGAAAGGGCTAGTGCTGAGTGACTGGCGGCACTGACCTTGGGCCCATCTTCCTGGAGTGAGACTCGGCCACATTCCCTCCAGCAGCTGCTCTGGGTGCGGCCAGATATCGGCATAAGCCTTCCGTCATTCATGTGTCTATGGTTTGTGGACCAGAAAAACAAACAAATATTTCTTTTTAATAAAACTCATCCTGCATATCTTTTGAATACGTAAGCTATGCTTTACTGCAACCCTGGAATGTTTGTTCTTGGGTTGAACTGTACTGAGAGTCAAAAGAAAACTACAGAAACACACCCGTTATAGAAGAAAGTCACTGGGAATGAAACCGCATGTTTGGAAAGGCTTTGGCGGGGCAGGCAGGTCGCAGGTGTTTCCAGAGCGTTATTTGCTGTCCGGGTGTCTTGGCAGGACGGACGCCTGCGTGAGGTCTGCTCGTTTTGAAGGACCCGGTGCTTCCTCGGAGGCCAGGGAGCCGGGGAGGGGCTGCCGTTGCTGCTCGGCTCGCTCGGAAGCCCCACATGATAGGAGGGCTGGCGGGGAAGAGGCTGGACAGGGACGGGCCCAGAGACAGCGGGTGGACTGTCCAGCACTGCGTGGGCCCCAGGGCCTCAGCCCGAGACCCTGCGTCCCTTGGGAGATAAACACGTCGAGACGGTGTTAAAGGCCTGGCAGCCGCTCTGCTCACGTGTTGTCTCTCCAGCGCCCGGAGGCCCGGACGTGCACGGCTCTGCTGAGCCACCGCGTTGTGAGCAGGCATTGTTCTCACAGGTTTGCGGACTGAATCCACGCCCTCAGCGCCTGCTGCATCCTTCGCTCCAAGGCTCCTCCCTGGTAGCCACCTGGCTGGCCTGGCCCTCGTCTGTGTCATGCAGGGCTGGGCACACGCTGCCCAGAGGCTGGATGTGCGGTCCTCAGGCCGGAGCGGAGGCGTGTCTGGGAAACAGGTGGAAATCTTCATCCTTCAGCGTGGGGTTAACTTACGAACGTGTGCAGATTTATCAAGTCATCAACTGTACCCTTTATTTTTATTTTTTATTTTTTGTCTTTTTGCCATTTCTTGGGCTGCTCTGGCGGCATATGGAGGTTCCCAGGCTAGGGGTCGAATCGGAGCTGCAGCCACCAGCCTACGCCAGAGCCACAGCAACGCGGTATCCGAGCCGCATCTGCAACCTACACCGCAGCTCACGGCAACGCCGGGTCCTTAACCCACTGAGCAAGGGCAGGCACCGAACCAGCAGCCTCATGGTTCCTAGTCAGATTCGTTAACCACTGCACCACGACGGCAACTCCCGATTGTACCCTTTGAATACCTAATGATTCTATTTGTCACTGGTACCTCAGTGAAGCTGGAAAAAGATATTTTTTTGTGGTCAGGCTTCCATCAGCTTCCCACATGGGGGCTGAGGCTCCAGCTGCCCAGCAGGGATCGCGCGTCTTTTCTCGGGCAGCAGACGTGGGGATGCCCACGTCTGCACGTCCTTTCTCTGGGCGGAGGGCCGTGAGGACGAACACGGGAAGGTGATTCGCAGCCTCAGCCTCTCACCTGGGAGGCTGGGCCGGTGGCATCTGGGCCTTTCTGGGCAGGAGCAGGCGGACAGCGGCTGGGAGTTAGAAGTTAGAGCTGAGAGTCGCCCTTCACTCGGCCTTAAAGATGCTTACGGAGCAGGACGGGTTGATGCCGAAGGCCCAGCGCGTCTGCGCCGCAGGAGGAAAGTGGTTAGAAGATGTGCTTTTTCTTCCCACTGAACGTGCCTCTGGCTGTGGGACACGTTCTCCCAGAAGGGAGGGGACAGGCTCAGGGCTGCTCGGCCTCGGGGACCCCAGGGCCACGATGGGATGGATGGGGTGGAAGGAACACCACGCTTGCGGGCAGGGGTCCCTGTGGGCCTGGGGTATCACTCGTCGCACCTTGAGGCCCTGGAACCCCAGACAGAGCCGTTCTGGATTCTAGCTGCTCCCAGCTGCTTCAACGATGTGTGTGAAACACCGTCTTCCCGGCCGGACCTTTTGAGAAGATGTGGCCATGGTGGGGGTGCAGGACTTGGCCTTGCCCACGAGACGTTAGCGAGGACTGGTCAAGGCGACGAAGGCCCAGCTCCCTCCCCTCACGCACTGCCGGGGCCTTCACACCTAAGCCTCCCTCCAGAAGGAAACGCAGGGACCCTGGTCCCCCCCCCCCCCCCGCCCCCGCTCCCGCAGCAGAGCCCGGGTCCCTTCCTGCTTCTCGGGAGGGGAGTGCAGCCTGAAGACCTGCTGGGAAACGACCGCCTGGAGACGGGCCCTGTCCCTGGAGCCTGTCACCGAACCTCGGGTGGTGAAGAGACGTGGCGGGGGACTGAGCGAGGACCTGAGATGGAGACAAAATCCTGGAGATCAGGGGCCCTCGGTGCCCCGCGGGGCCCTTCGCTGGGAGGCCGAGGGACGATGGACAGCACAGAAGGGGATGGCGGCTGGAGCCGGACTCTGGGCTGCAGGATGTGTGGTGCTTCTGACCGCGGCCTCCCAGCCCCCGGACACGACAAGAAGAAAGGTGGCCTCAAGCCCCTGCGTCTGTGGGAAGGGGTGACAGCAGCGCAGGAAGCCCAGACGGGGCATGGGGGTCAGCCGAGGGCCAAGGCGACTCTTCTCAGCCTCCCCTGAAGCTGCCCGCCGCCCCAACGTCCTGGGTCCGACCCATGGGAGCCCCTGCGGGCAGGGCCGCCACCTCTGGAGAGTCTTCCTGGAGGAAGGGCCCGACCCCCGTCCTTCCTACCGGCGGGGCCCATGGGTCCCCCGAGCTGCGCAGCCATCGGCACCAGGAGGCGAATCTGGGGGTCAAGTCTACGTGCGGGGATCAACAAGACGGGAGAAGCCTGGGACCAGACCCAGAGCTCCCCTGCCCCGGGCTACCTGCCCCGTATCTCACGTTCGGGAGCGTCCACTGTGTTCTGTTGACACAAGGGCCAGCGGGCCTGTCCCTCAGCCCACTCTGATCACCGCGAGAGAAACAGGTCGCCGGCACGGCTCCTTGTCCGCCTCCTCCCCAGGGCCCTGGGCAGCACCTGGGTTTCTTCCTCACGACAGCTTCAGCACAGTGGTCGCAAGTTGCCAACTAGGAAGAAAAGAGCCTGATTAGATGACGTTTTTTACGTGGAAGGATAATGCGCCCTAAATGCAAGGTCCCTCCCAGACCACCCGCCTCCCACTTTAGAGGAAAACAGGAGAAGGAGTGAGCCTGCCCCCCCCCACCCCGAACTCGCTTCACCTGTAAAGTTTCCCCAGGCGTTGGGCTGCTTGGAATCACGGATCAGTATTTCTTTGCTCTTTTTTTGGACGGTTGTCTTTAATTTCGTGTTCGTCTCGCGGTGCGCATCGCTGGCTCGTGGGAGATGGGAGCTTGCTCTCTAGGGATACAGCTGCGTCCGCACCGCCAGCGTTGCTCTCAGCGCAGCATTTTACGGGGGCACGTGCGCCCCTCTGATGGCCTCTTATTCGAGCGTCTTAAAAACCTAACAGTAGTGCGATTCACGAAGTCCCACGTCCCTGAAGCGCGTTTTTCCTTCTGTTGATGGAACAAAGGCTTCCATTGCTTTCATGACTTAGTTTCCAAATGTTCTCTTTGTGAGGCCAGCGGAGATGGAGTTACAAGTGTTGGCGTCTGGCTGGTGACCCAACACATCCCGCTCGCCCGGAGTGAGAGGAGATTAAAGCCGGCCCTTGGATGCCAGTGCCGCGGGAATTTGGAGAAACGCACCGACAGTAACGGCGGCATTTAATTACGTGCAGCTTATCGTGGTGTGATGACTAAAGCCCTTGAGACGCTTGTGAAAACAGATTCTGCGGCCCGGGTTTGCACCGTCCTGTCTTGAACCCGGCCAGGAAAAGACATGTCTTCTTTTTCCCTTTCCTCAGCATCTTGGCACCGTCAGTTCCCGTCCCCGCCAAAATCTCGCAGCGCAGGGAGCAGCAATTGAGAAGAGCTCTTTTAAAAGGCCGACTGCACAGTGGTTGGCTTGGACCTGGGATGACTCTTCAGCTCCACTCTTTCAGCGGCCTGCTTTCGGCAGGTTCCGCCGGCTGCCTCGCGAGGATGACGGCTCGTTATCCCTTCCCTGGCCCTTGGCGCCCCCGCAAGCCATGTTTCCTCGCTAACGGGGTGGCGCTAACTGAGTATGACCTTTGCAGAAATAGGTCTCAGAGGGTCAGCATTTCCTAATCGAATGTGATGTTTGAATTCAATGAACTGGACTTACTTAGATTATTTTTCTTTTTAGAGCCGCAACTGCACCTTACGTAAGTTCCTAGACCAGGGGTCGATTTGGCGCTGTAGCTGCCGGCCTACACCACACAGCAACATGGGATCCAAGCCACGTCTGTGACCTCCACCACAGCTTGTGGCCACACTGGATCCTTAACCCACTGAGCAAGACCGAGGATCGGACCTGCACCCTCACGACACGATGTCAGGTTCTTAACCCACTGAGCGACGGTGGAAACTCCTAGATTTTTAAAATGATACTATTTCTCTGAGATTTTGTGTCTTTGAAAGAAACTTACATGTAACTTTAAAGATTGCGCGAGGTTGGTGAGCAGCTCTGTGCTCACACAGGCATGTCCAGGGTGCTCGGGAAACCACACAGCTTTAGTGGGAGGTTAAGTTTCCCAAAGTCAAGCGCTGGACAAGGGTCTTCTCAGTGCACATCTCGAAAGGCTAAAGAAATGGACAGAACGTTGTAAATCAACTAAAATAAATTTTTAAAAAGAAAAGGAAAAAACAAACAAAGCAAGCCTAGGTGAGATAGGCTCGGCTTCATCGCTGCGCATGGGTGCTCAGCCGATGCCGAGCTTGGTGTCTGGCCCGGCCTGCAGCTTTTGCGCTCGGCCCCGGGGTGGGCGAGGAGTGCGGCTGGCCCTCCAGGGGCCCCAAGTGCCTCAGCGCCCGTTGTCTTGTGGGAGCCGAAGTCGGCCTGTCTGTGCCTTTGGCCCGTGGGCGCTGCTGGGTCGGGGGGAGCCGCCTGGAAGGTGCTGGGTCCAGGGCCGTGAGCTCCTTGCGAGGGAAACGTAACGGACCCCGAGTGGCGACCCGGTCGTGGCAAACAGATGAGCTGGTCTCCCATGACTCAGCGACCTTCAGGTCCTGGAGGGACCTGAAGGCCTGTTCTGCCACCGAATGACTCAGCACGGAGCCCAGCCGCTGCCAGCGTGCATGGCAGTAGTGAGCTTTCACAGGCCTTCTGCATCGAAGCCTTTGACAGTGATGCTTCCTGGCCTCCGTCAAGCCCCCGGGACGCCCACAGGGTAGCTTTGTGTCATTGCAAAGGACACTTCGGAATGTGAGGTGTTTCAAGACGAGTGTTTACTTTGTAAGGGCTCTGAGGCTCCCTTTTCTGTTTTAACAGGTGAGGGATGCACGCAGGGCTGCCGTTACTGTCTGCGGAACGGCGACTGTCCCCCCTGCTAACGAGTCTGGGAAATAATGGCTCGGGGTTCCTGAGCGGCGAACATGTGGCTTCGGAACACAGGAACTGCTGTTTCGTCTGTGAGTAAACGGAGGGGTGAACGCGTCTCGCTTGGGGGGGACGTGGAGGTGCAGGGGTGCGAATTTAAAGGGAGGAAGAAATGCCAGCTGAGAGAACCAGCGAGCGTTCCCGGAGCTGGGTCTTAGCAGGTGGAAAGCTGGGGGAGCCCGCATCCTGCGCTGCCAGTGCCCGCTTCTGCCCGGGATGCCGAGGGGGCTGTGAACCCACAGAAACGGCAAGGAGGACACACGCTGCCTCCTGCTCTTGTGGGGGGGGGGGCTTGCTGGTTGGCTCGGTGGGGGCTGCAGCAAGTTCCCACATCTCAGGCCCAAGAGGGTGTCCCTCTGTGGATCCTGCCCCCACGCCCGACGCTCAGGGTTTTACCACCTCCAACCGGCTACACTTCCCAGGAGACCGGAGTCGGACCGACATGCTGTAGGAAGAGGGGGGCAGAAAAGGGGTCCAGAGTGAGCCCGAGGTCAGAAAGCGTCCCGTGGAATGGAGAGAAAGCCACACACGCACACACACGGCGTGGATTCTCAAGTACCTCAGCCCTTGAGGCCCTGCTGAGAGCTGTGGTGGATGAACCTTGGGGTCTGGGAGCTCCCTGGTGGTGCAGCCGGTTAAGGATCCCATGTTGTCATTGCAGCAGCTCGGGTTGCTGTATTGCGTGGTTCGACCCCTGGCCTGCAAAGAAAGAAGCCTGGAATCTGAGCAGCCCTTCCCCTCACAGGAGGAGAAGGCCGTTGTCTTTCCCCACGCGGGGCGCTGAGGGGAGCGTGGATTTCCAGCCACGTTCCTGCTTGACTTCGGGCACCTGCTCGGAGCCGCTTTGTCCTGCACCCTCGGCGCCACAGCGAGACGGAAAGTGGGGTTGGCCGTCTTGCCTCTCATGTGGTTCATGCCTCAGGCATCCGTGACAAAGTCAATGTCAGTGCTGAGCCGGAACCGGCCTTTCCTGTTACCGTTACTGCTGACGTCCGTCTTGCAAACAGCGCTCTGCCCAGTGGCTGAAATGCGGGAAAAGCCGTCCTCAGGGCGCACGCCGGCTGCGGGCGCTCTTCTGAGGAGGCTCCTTCCTCTCCTTCCTCAACTGCTGCCCAGCTTTCCTCCCGACACAAGGGAGCCACCTGCCCCCATTTCAGGGGCCCCAGTGGCATCTTTAACACATGAATTAGAAGCAACAAGCAACGGAAACAATTCCTCTTTTCTGCCTATTCAAATTCCCAATGCGCGAAAGTTCTGGACGGCCCAGTTTCCTTCCTGCGTCCTTCGGAAGGACTGCCCCTCTCCACCGTGCCCGCTGGACAGGAGTTTGTGCTGAAGATCTGGTGGACGGGAACCGCGCCAGGGTGACAGAAACAGAGGACTCAGCATCGTGGGGACGGGAGAAATTCCAGTGGTTGGTGAAGTCACAGAGAGGGCCTGTCACGGGCCTGTCTGCGCCTGCTCACCTGGACGCTGCCAAGGCCACTTGCGAGTCAAACGTCCCACGGTCGGCACTCCGGTGCCCGGTGATGTCGTCGCACCCCGTGGTCACGGCTGCACCACTGATGGAAATCTCCTTGCAGGGCTGCTGTCCTCGGTGTTACGGGAGCTGTTTTCCGTAAGCCTCAAGCTGAACTGTGAGACAGATGACTTTGTGTGTAACTCCATCTGCGAGGTGGCGTAGCTTTGGCCCAAGGCCATCGGCTGGTGCGGAAGTCGGAGGGAGTCCCTGGTCGCCCGCCCAGCTGCACGGATCTTAAGCTTTCCAGGGACACTCGTCTCCGCGTATTGATCAAGAAATACGGAATGAAATTTTGCAGCAACGCGGATGGACTTGGAGGGCATTTTGCTAAGTGAGACAAGCCAGAGAAAGACAAGTACTGAATATCACCTACATGTGGAGTCTAAAAAATACAGCACTCTAGTGACCGGAACAGCAGAAGCAGAGTCACGGAGCAGAGAACACGCTAGTGGTTCCTGTGGGGAGGGAGGGGCAAGGCAGGACATTAAGAGGCAGGAACGATTGTTAGCTACGGGATTCACTGTTGGGCACGGAGACTATGGCTGGTACTTTATACTAAGTATACCTGGGAGATAATCTTTAAAAATTGTGAAGCACTGTATTGAACACCGGAAAATTACATCATGTTGTAAATCAGCTCTACCTCAATTTTTTTCTGCCTTTTAGGGCTGCACCCACAGCATATGGAAGTCCCCAGGCTAGGGGTCGAATCCAAGCTGCAGCTGCCAGCCTGCGCCACAGCCACAGCCATGTGGGATCTGAGCCATGTCTACGACCTACACCACGGCTCATGGCCACGCTGGATCCTTAACCCACTGAGCGAGGCCAGGGATCGAACCTGTGTCCTCACAGATACCAGTCAGATGCGTTTCCTCTGCACCACAACGGGAACTCCTACCTCAATTTTAAAGAAAGAAAAGGGAAGAAAAGGAAAAAAAAAAAAAAACCTGTTTGGACTTTTCCTGTTTATCTGGCATGAAAAATGTATTCTTAGCATGAACAACATGGACGTTGCCAGGATGTATTTTCTAGAGAATGATTATGCAAAATAAGTAATTTCATTGTGGAGGATTGAAGCCTCTGATGTAAGCTGCTTTCTAGAGGTCTGGTTCCTGAGAATTGGTGAGTTAATGAGTCCGGCCGCTGTGTTTAGATTTAGCACCAATTCGGAGATCACATAAGAAGGTGCAGAGTCAGTAACATGAGATAAAAGGATCAAACCCTAATTTTTATAGCCGCGTGAGTGAGTGGAAGGCAGGAAGGTCTCTCGTCGAGTGTTTGGAGAAGTGCAGCCAAGGTGCGGAGTCGGGAGACGAGGGCGTCGGTGTCGTTAGAGACCGCGTTTCCAGAACACCGCCCTGGTGAGGGTGGACCTGCGTGGTTAAGGGCTGTCGCCTTAGGAACTTCGCTTTCTGCTCTTTGCTGAGAACGCCAAGGGCGCGAGCGGGATGCCCCGCAGGACTGAAAGGCTGACTTTCACCTGGAAGCAGCCACCACTGCTGTTTCCCTAAGGGTGGGGCTTGATGTCCTCCCTGCAGACACCTCTGTCTTCTCCTCCTTCAGGGAGGGACAGCCCCCAAGCCCCGCCTCCTGGGTGACATGACCCACAGCCTGGAGCTGGTTGGCCTCAGAGCTTGTGGTCGGAGTGGCCCCGGGACTCTTCCAGCGCCAGGCGTGTGGATCCCAGATGCAGCAGCGGGATGGCAGGGGAGTGAGAGAACATCCTGGCGCTTCGCTCCCTTCCGGCAGGGAAGGTGCAAGGCGAAGCTTCCATCCCCAAAGGGGCAATTCTGCATCACTTTGCATTTGTGTGGCTGAAGGGATTGCGGGCAGCCCCACCTGGCTTCCTGCTTCTTTTCCGTTTCCTTTCCTGGTGCCAACTCCTCCACCCAGGGGCTGTGGGGTCCCCCAGTTTTCCGTCCCTGTCCTCTTTCCTAGCGCCCTCCCTCTACTGGGGAGCCGACGGACAAGGCCCTGGGAGGCTGGCAGTGGGGCTGGCCTCCCATTTGTGCGGTGGCTGGCCCTCCGGGGCTGCTCCCCCTGCACCCTCGCCAGCCAGCGCCCGCTTCCCCATCTGTGTCCCCGGTGAAGTCTCAACCTCTTCTGTTCTCAGACCCTGCCCACCCCGCCTTCATCAGAAACAGCGTCCCCCCCGTGTGCCCACAGCCCGGCCTCCTGGGTACGTCTGATCTGTCCGGGGGTCCCAGCCTCCTGCCTGGACCTTCTCCCTGTTCCCGGATTTCCCCCGACCACCAGCCAGTGTAGCCGGGCCGACCTTTCTGAAACGCAGAACTGCTCAGGGATCGGTCTGGTTAAAACCCTGGCATCTCTCACCCTTTGCTGGAGGAGGAGCAAACGGGGCCACACTCCTCGGAGGGGAATTTGGCCATCATTTCAGTTAAAAATTCACGTGCCCTTTGACCCAGTGTCCTGTGGCCATCCTGTCACACGTGTGCGGTGGCACACGCGTAAGCTTAATCTCTGCGGACTTGTCCGTTGGCACCTGGAAACGCCCTCAGTGTCCCCGAGCAGGGACGCCGCTCAACCAAGAAATCTCCAAACAGCGAGGCGGTGTGGTCACGGCAGGTAGCGTGGGGCCTGGCACCATTCCTGTGCCCTCCCCCGGCCCCAACCCCCGCCTGCCAGCACCTGCTCCCCCAGGGCCCTGGGGCCGGTGCACCCGCAGGCAAAGATCCAGGAAGGTCCCAGGATGGCCGTGCGCCGCCGACTGGCCCGTGGAGCGAGGAAAACCCAGCTCCCTGACCCACATTCAAGACCAGCTCTGGGATCTGGGGGTCAGAATCAGGCAGGGCCGGCTTCCTGGGCCACAGCCCCTGTGGTTGGACAGGGCCCCTCGGTCAGAGGCCTCATGCTTGGGTTAAAGCACTGCCATCCCTTCTCGCTAACAGTTCTGTGGCAAGGGGTGTGGCCAGGCAGGGCTCTGCGGTACTTTGCCCGACGCTGCCCCTTCCTGACGGTGGCCTCCCTCGGCGTCTCTAGGCGCACCTGTACACCGCGACTTCGTGAGACCAGCTTCCAGCAACCTGCCCGCCCCTCGGTGAGAACCGCCCTGCCCGCCGGGCCATGTGACTGCGTTTGTGCGAGTGGCCTCCAGGAGACACACAGGAGGTGGGAGCAGAGCGGCTCCTGGAAGGGAAGCGGTGACGAGGGGCAGAAGAGGGCATGAGGAGAGAGGTTGCTCTTCACGACGTGTGGCTTGCGATTTGCTTTTAATTTTGTACCATATGCACTTATTATGCATTTGAAAAAAATTGAAGGCAATTGCAACAGACAAGCAAACTCTAGAACCCTGCTGTTGACCTGACTGAGCTGAGCTCCTCGGAACGCACGTCCTGTGGCCCCGTCTCCTCTCACTCCCGCGTCCCGGGAACACGGACGACTTTCCTTTGCTGAGATGTGGCCCGTGCGTCTGTGTCTTTCCTCTCTGCTCGCGTGACCTTGTCCCCTTGGAAGGCTCACCTGGGGCGCTGAGCATCCTCCAGGGACGCTTCCCAGTCCTGTCTTCGGAGCCGTCCTGACCTACCCTGCAAAAAGCTAGTTTTTCTCCATTGGCTGATGCTTGGCAACTTTCCTGCATAACTCTAATGCAACAGGTTTTCAGTAAGAAGCTGAGAAACGCAAACTGAAAAGGTGAAAACCCTTGTTTTCTCACACAGCACATGCCATGCACACCATAGATGCTCCGTAAGTGAGTCTGATTTCAGGTCTGTCTCCAGGGAGTTGGATGTATAGACGGAATGGGGACCCTCTAGACGCAAGAGGGAGGTGTAGACACCGCAGCGTGTGTCCCAGTGCTCGGAAGGCAGCGCGGGGAGCTCCGTCCCGCCGCTCCCACAGCGTCCCGCTGGCGGGAAGGCTGCAAAGCTCATGAGAGGTGGTGGGGCTGAAATGCCTTCTGCTGCTTATGCGATACCATCGTCAGTTACTGTGTTTTCTTTTCTGAAAAGTAACCCACTGTCTCGGCAAAGCCCTCTGTCCAGAGATGAGCTTTGATTTGGGGAAGATCAGCTCAGGACAAATAGGTGCTAATCCACACAGCTTTCAGCCAGTGTTGACTTTTACGACGACTGTCTGAATTACGTACGAAAATACTCACAGCAAGCCCACCAAAAGGAGAGAGTCCCGAATCTCTGGAATGAAGAGAAAGCAAAGGTTACCTCGACGGAGGGGAGGCAGTTGTTTATTTAGCTTCGATTATTTCTCCTAGTTCCTCAGTTTCCCATAGTATCCGCTAAGTAATGAAAAAATTCTAAAACCAAACAATTGAGACCTTGTCCAGGGGTCTGTCGCCGCAACCCTAATCCTTTAGGAAGGACAGTTTCGAGCGGGGTTTGCACAATAAGGTGCTTTACGATTCCTCGTCAATATGCAGTGTCAGTTATTACTAGTGACCATTAGTACATTATTAATATACAATATTCAGTCGGTTGTAAGGTGTCTTACAATTTAGTCAAAAACTACTGGCGAGATGAATTTGTCTTGGGGCTCACACCCAGCAGGGGGATTGGTCTGTGTCACTCGGCTGACAACTCTGATCAGTGCGTCCCTGTTTTGCCTGTGCCCACGTGGAGGAAGCAGCAGCTGCGGACAGAGGCCAGGGAGCCCCTTCTGAAGCTCCGCGTGGGGTGGCTGGCTGCCCACCCGCCTTCCTCCTCTGGATTAGAAATGCACTGGCCAGGCCACGCACATGCCTTGGTGGCAGGACATGAGCAGAAGTGACAGCGGCTAGTTTAGGGCCGGCTCGGAGGGAACGGATGCCCCACCTACACTCTCACGTGTAGGGAACCACTGGTGGGTGTGCAACCCGGGAGACCTGGGAAGTGAACGCAACTCCTACTGGCCGCCACACCCCGCGGGTGCAGGCTGAGCACCTGCCAACTGGAGCAGGACACCAGGAAGCCACTGAACTTGGAGGTTGACCAGCAGCCCTTTCTGATATGTCCACCCAGCTGCAAACAGTACTGAGTTAACCAGTCCTCGGCTGCAGGAAGGGCGGGTTCAGGCCCGTCTCGGCCATTCCAGGAACCCTTTAGGCGCCCGTGGCCTCCAAACTGTGCATCACATAAGTCCTTTCAACACGCAGTGTCTCATTTTCTGCCTCCCTTACTTCCCTGGAGATAAAGTACCAGCCAGGATCTGGCTGGCTCACTTGTCCTCCTCTCTGGAGAAGGCACGGCCCACAAATGCCGCCCAGACGGCGGTGCCCGGCCTCCCCGGGCCTCGGCACCGGCCCTCCTTCCGGGGAGAGTGCCAGCGACAGGGCCTCGGGAAGGCGTCCGCTGTGGTTGACGCGGTCCCTCTGGAAGGAGAGGTTTACTAGCGTCGGTTTTCTCTGCGGAGTGTCTGTTCCTGGCTCCGAAACACAGTTTAAGCAGCCTTGACCAGGCGCATGTTTACCCAGGGTTAGGAGTGACAGATCTACCTTGGGGTGGTTCTTTGAATAAACCTAAGTAGGGATGTCGGAAGACAGCAGTCAGTGCAGTTTCTTTGAAGGACTCAGAAGCCTCAGGTCTCCCCGAGGAATTCACCCCGTGCTGGAGGCCCGTTTTCCTGGACAGTCCTCAGACGCAGGGAGTGGGAGCATGGGGGCCAGGGTGCCTGGCAGCATTGGTTCAAACACCAAGACTGGCCTTGCACATACATAACGCAGTTGCATTTAGAGCTCTTTCCATTAAGAAGAGACATCAGGGAGTTCCCATCGTGTGAACCCAACTAGAATCCATGAGCATGCGGGTTCCATCCCTGGCCTTGCTCAGTGGGTTAAGGATCCGGCGTCGCTGTGAGCTATGGTGTAGGTTACAGATCTCGAGTTTCTGTGGCTGTGGTGTAGGCTGGTGGCTATAGCTCTCATTTAACCCCTAGCCTGAGATCTTCCATATGCCGCTAGCATGGCCCTTAGAAGACCAAAAAAAAAAAAAAAAAAAGAGAGAGAGAGAGAGAAAGAAAGAAGTAATAGGCATCAGAGTCTACAGCAGTTCTATGACTTGGGCCAGTGTCGTCTCTCGATTTCGGCTTCAGCGATGCCTGGTCAGTGTCCCACCCAGGCTGCTGGCAGATACAAAGATGAAGCAGCTGTGGGCTGTTACTCCGCGAAGTACCAGCAAACTACGGGACAGCAGTTAGCCTGAAAGGTGGGAGTCCTCTGGCTAAGACTGGAGAAGATACTGGAAAATCAGAAAATCTCTGATTTTCAGGAAAAAAAGAACTCCAGAAAAATCACTTTTTGTTGCTCCCTGTCGTACTTTACTGTAAATTTCTGGAGAAGTGCACAGACGTGGACTGAAAATCTGTGAAATACAACTCAATACCCAGAGAAGTCTGGGACTGGAGGGAAGCCGGCGATCCCCTGCCATTGGCTTTATTTTGGTGACGGGGCATCTCCCGGGGCTCGGGAGTGAGTGACTCCGTGGAGACCCAGTGAGTGGCTGCTATACACCAGCCCCCGGGTTTCTCTGTACCTGGCCCTGCGTCCACACACCTGCATGTCTGGTGTGGACGCCTAAGCCAGCTACAGCCTCGAGAGCCGGGTCTCCGAGTGGGCGCTGGAGGGACAGGTGCCTGGAGGAGCGAGTCTGAGGTTAAAGGAAAGATTAAGCCGCCAGAGGCAGGCTTCGCCCGACCGGCAACAGGATTCCCTGGACTGACTGTCCCTGCCACGCCTCCCCAGGGAAACAGCGCGGCCCCGGGGGGAGCTGGGTGGAGAGGAGGGCGTCGAGGCAGACGCCCCCAACCCAGCCGCCCCTCGGTTCCCGCGACAGCATCAGCTTTCCTTCCCCTGCAGGATTTTGGCAGTGAGGGTGTAAAAGCCCTGGGAATGGAGACGGTTGAAGAAGGGACCTCGTGCATCCACGAGGCAAGCACTTCAGAGAAAGTCCCTCTCGAAGACGCTGGAAACCCCACGCCATCAACAGTGACGCCGACACGCCCGGGTCAGGTGATGCAAACCTGATCACCCTTCGTCCGGCCTTTAGGAGTCCCCGTACTTCACCCACCCCGTCGGTGAGCCAGTGAGCTCAGGGCGCTCAGTGCTGGAACCGTGGCTGTTGTGCAGTGAGGCGCTGAAGCCTTCGAGGGTTGGTTTCCCCCGGGACAGCCACCTGAGCACGACGAAAGCAGGTGGCAGCGGGGCGGGACAGCTCGGGCAGCCGCTAGGTGCTGATGTCCTCGCCCACCACGTTCTTAATCCTCCCGTCAGCTTATCAGACGCCTGCAGGCTGAAGTGTACGCAGCTGGCGTGGCCCTCGTTTGAGGAGACCTGTGCCCAGTTCAAAGCTGAGAGCGTATTTGCGGACACCTCAAATCCCCGTGCGAACAGGCAGCCAGACTTGCTCTTTGCAGTGTACTCAGCGCGTTTTCCTGCTGGAAACTAAGCGTCTGGAACAGATGTCTCGTCACGTGCAAATGCTTAAACACCTGTTTACAATCATGCTGAAACAGATGTTTACATGTGCCCTGTACCAACTTAGGGCCATCATACGCCGACCCCGAGGACATGATGCCGAGTGAAACAAGTCAGAGTGGGGAGCTCCAGCCCACCAGTTTGAGGCCCAGGGGCTCGCAGCATTTTGGAACTTGAACAACTGGCTTTTGCGAGGTGGAACTGGGTTACTCCGTTCCTTCTGCCTCTTAACAGTGGTGAGTCGTAACTACCCGGAACAGATGGCACGTGTCTGGAGGGTGAGCCCCGATGCTCTGTGACCTCCGTAGCCTCCTGATGCTTCACCACGTCGCCTCCTCCACACTTTGCTCCTGCGTCCCCGGGGCCCCACCCTTCTCAGCCCTCCCCCACCTTCCCCTCCTGAGGCAACTGCTGGCCCTCTTCCTGTCACTTTGCATTTCCAGAGTTTGTGCAAATAGATCCCGAAATTTGTTGTCTGGATTCTCTTACTCAGCATGACTATATTTGGATTCATTCATATCAATAATTGATGTTTATGGATGAGTAGACTTCCATTGAATGGATATACCACTTCTTTACTTAATACCTGATCTGTCGATAGACACTGGGTTGTTTTCAGCGTGGGCCTATTACCTACCGCTGTTACAGACCTTCTTGTGCCAGCCGAGTGGAAATGGGCTTTCATTTATCTTGAATAAGTGGCCGGACAGGGAGCGGTCCGGTTGCATGGCAGGTGTATGTTTACCATTTGAAGAAATGGACAAACTCCATTCCAAACTTTCCCAAAATGGGACTGCCTTCCCGCAGAGAGGATGAGCACCCAGCTCAGTTCTTCCATACCCTGGCCAGTACATGGGAGGGTCAAGCTTTTGAACCTTAACCGTTCTGATAGGGACGTAGTAGGATGGTACGGGGATTTTATTTATTTACTTGCTTCGTTTTTTTTTAGGGCCCCATCCACGGCATATGGAAGTTCCCAGGCTAGGGGTCGAACTGGAGCTGCAGCTGCCCACCTACAACCCAGCCACAGCCACAGCCACTGCAAGGTCCAGAGCCGAGCCAGGTCTGCGACCCACACCAGGGCTCACGGCAACGCCAGATCCTTAACCCACTAGGTGAGGCCAGGGATCAAACCCACGTCCTCATGGATCCCAGCTGGGTTCATTACTGCTGAGCCATGACCGGAACTCCCCAGATGTAGAAATTCTGAACAGACCAGTAACAAATCAGAAGATTGAATCAATAATCTCAGTAAAAAGCCCAGGACATATGGCTTCACAGGTGAATTCTACCAGCTATCTGGAGCGTAATTAACGCAGTCCTTCTTAAACTCTTCCAAAACATGGAAGAAGAGGAAACACTTGCAAACACCATTTTTGAGGTCGGCTTTACCCTGACATCCAAGCCAGGCAAAGACACCATCAGAGGAGAAAACTGTAGTCCAGTATCCCTGATGAATGGGGATATGAAAACGCTCGACAAAACATCGGTAACCTGGATTCCCCACCACAGTAAAAGGATCACACGCCGTGACACGAGGACGGCTCAATATCCCCAAATCTGTCCACCTTACCAGAATGAAGGACAGAAATCGCATGATTAGCTCGCTAGCTGCAGAAGAGACATTTGACAAAATTCACCCTCCTTTCATTATAAAACCACGCAACAAATCACGTGTAGAAGAAGTGCACCCCGACACAATGAGACCGTGTGTAAAAGGCCCAGAACCCACATCTTACTCGAGGTGAAAAACAAGGGTTTTCCTCTAAGAGCTGGTACACAGCAAGGATGCCCACTTTCCCCACATCTCTTCAACCCGGTTCTTTTCAGTCCTCGCCAGAGCAATCGGGCAAGAAAAAGAAATGCAAGTCGTCCACGTTAGAAGGGGGGCAATAAAATTATCTCTGCAGATGACAAGATCTGGTGTATAGAAAACCCTGAAGATTCCACACAAACACTGTTGGAGCCAACAAACAAATTCAGCATAGTCGCAAAGTCCAAAATAACACACAAAAATCGGTTGGGTTTTTATATGCTAAACTAGTTTTTGAAAAGAAAATTAAGAAAATATCCCCATCTATGATAGACTTAAAAATAAAAACAATAAAAATGAAATTGTGTAGGTAAAATATGCGCATGTTTTCGAAGCCTTCTAGAGAGAACCGTACGTACGTGCACTAGGCATTAGGAGAAATACTAAGAAAACGGGACTCTGAGGTAAGTTGTAGTATTTGCGCATGGTACTCTTAGGCCAGGGGCTCGCTGTGGGTCTTGGATAGCCTGGAACTTACTTCGTTTTCCCCAGCTTCGCTTAGGATTTGATCGGCTTCACTTTTGAACCGACGATTTCAGTTGAAACGGTGGACCTTGTGACTGGACGCTTTACGCTGTCCCAGGTGACTCATCAAATGAATAGGGCTCTGTGGACTTTTTCACTGCTCTTCTGAATGAAGAAAATAAAATGTCTTATCCGATTTTACAAGCAGAAAAGTGTTGATTCCCCCCCCCCTTTTTTTTTTGGTCTTTTTGCCATTTCTTGGGCCGCTCCCCATTTTTCAGTGGCTTCAGAAATGGAAAGAATGAAAGGCACAGGACGAGAAACACTTTCAGTATCACAAGTGTGACCTGAAGAAGTGGGTTCTTTGTGACCTCAGCTTCCCTGTGAGCTGTCCTGCTCTCTGAAGCCTCAGGGTCGCCGTGCGGAAGCACATTCGTTCTGACGGCCCAGCGCTCCGCTCCTCACTAACCCGTGTCTCCGAGAGGACCAGCTCATCTCTGCTTTTTCCTTCTGGTTTTTACTTTTCCCATGTACGCTGTGATAGCTGATTTTCTGTGCCATCTGGACCAGGCCATGGGGAGCCCAGACCCTCCCCAACACTGTTCTGTAGCGTTGGGGAAGGTGCTTTTGGACAAGTTGGATCGTGGACCGCGTGGAGCCGGTGGCCCCGGCGGGTGGGTGGGCCTTGTCCAATCAGCTGAAGGCCTGACTGGAGCAAGAAGGCGCACCCTGCCTTGAAGAGGAGGCAGCGCTTCTTGCCTGTCTTTGGACCCGGACGCCTCGCCTGAAACATCGGCTGTTCCTGGGTCTCGAGCATTCTGGCCCCCAGACTGGACAGGTTGAGGCCTGGGTCGAGGCCTCTGGACAAGGACCGAACCTAAGCTGTCAGCTGTCCTGGGGCTCCGGCCTGACACAGCTCTCGAGACAGTCAGCCCTGCGGGAGCCGATTGCCTCTCACGGATTTCTGCGCGTGTACGCCCTCTGGGGTCTCTCTCTCTGCAGGACCCTGCTGAGAACGTAAAGTCGGCCAAACACTTTTTGAAACTGTCCAAAAGTGAGCAGAGAACGAAGGCCCTGAGCCCCTCGGGGGGCTTAGGACATCTGGCACGATCTGGCCTCATCATGCACTTGCAGAGACATTGAGAAGGAAGAAAATACTTCTAAACTCTTTCCCGTGGGTGCACTTTGCCAAAGGTCAAGCTTGCTCAGCCTGGGACTCAGACTTGGAGCGGTCGTGTTGGCCGGAGCGGGGATCATTGCCGGGCTCCTCCTGCCCTTTTTCCGACTGAGGTGCGCGGGCACCCTGCACGCACACGCGTGCCCGCCGAGTGAGCGGGAGCACGGCGCCCGCGGGCCAGCATCTTCCCGTTTTGTCTCTGTGCTGAGATTCCTGCTCCTGATTCCGGCAACACTGTGCAAGTGTCAGTCACATGAGCCTGCTGGGGCAAACCGCGGCCAAGCGTGCCCTCTCCCAGGACACGCGCAGTGACTCAGCACAAAGGCGTCTCCCCCGAAAGACAGCGTTGAGCAAAACCCCGCGAAGTGAAGCAAATTCGGGGAAACCCCATAGAAACACCGTGTCGACACAGCGCCCTTCGCTGACCGTGTGCGGACAGTAAACAGCCCGGGGCTCCTGCGGGGTCTCATCCACGCGGGGCCCCCGGGGGCTGGGGGCCCTCGCCTTCCTGTGCCCCGTGTGTCCCAGCCTGGCCGCCCGGGGGGTTTGAGAAGAAGCGAAGCGCCCGGCACCTGGACCGAGCAGCCGACAGAAATGCCCCGCCGAGGTCCTTTGGCCACGTGGCGCTCCCGAGGGCAGGCGTCATTGCTCTTTGGCGCCGAGGACAAGGGATGTGACAAGTGGATCCCGAGCAGCTTCTGTTGGAGGTTCTGGGGGGGGGGGACAGAGGAGGGGCGGCTCCGTGTCCACCCGGATGCCACTCCTGGGCCTCTGGTTGGACGAGTCCCCGCCTTCCGAGGAAGAGCAGCCCCCTCATGGGTGCCGTGTCCTTCCTGGTCCCCACACTGTCTCTGCTGTTGGACTTCTCCGTCTCTGGCCGGCTGCCTCGACGCAGTCCAGCTGTGTGCATGCACCCGCTGGCGCAGCAAACGGTCCCCGGGTTCTCACCAGAACTCGGTTCCTCGTTAAGCCCAAGGCTCTGCTTTGAACCCGTGGGGGCTGGAGCCCTCTCCCCTGCCCTGCTCTCCTCGCCCCCCTCCCACAGGGCAGGACGCCGATTCCTCGTCTCTGCTGGCACCTTGCTCCAGGGGTGGGGGCGGGAGAGAGCTGCCGTCCAGCACCCGACGAGAATAAGGTACCAAGAAGGCCTGTCCTCGAAGGGGTGAGCGGTGCCCTTTAGATGTGGACCCCACTGGCTGGGTGCCCGGCTCTGCCGTCTCCCACACCCTCTGGCATCGCGGTGCCCTGAGGGCGGCTGGACTCTGGACTCTCCTTTAACTCCTGTCATCCGCCCTGCGTCCCGCCTCATGACTGCGGGCTCTGGACCCACCTGGAGGCCCACCCCCAGGATCAGCAGATAACCTTCGACTAAATGCGGTCCTGAGAGCCCAGGTACCTGTGGGAGGTGCTGGTGCACGGGGGGGTCCTGACTGCCGGGCCTGGGGGGGACCTCGGCACACTGAGGCCTGAGTAGCTGCAGGAGAGACTCAGCCATCAGAGCACAGGTTTCGGGAAGTGTTTTGGGCAGAAGGACAGCAAGTCCAAGGGCCCGGAGAATAGCATTTGTGGCACGTGAGGGTGACAGGGAGCGGGAGGGGAGCCAGAGGAGGCGGGAAGGTGGCGGGGAGGGGTGACCACGGAAGATCGGGGGAGGGCCCTGGGGGCGGCAGCAGGGCTCTCCAGGGTGTCCTTCCCACAGTGTCCCTCTGGTCACTCTGGGGAAGGTTGGTGGCCACCTTGCCCTGCAGGCAGCTAATGCTCGGCCAGCGCCTTTCCCAAGCCCCCCGGGGCCCCTGCTGAGGGCACCCGCTGTGATTTAGTCATGGGAAGGAGGGCTGGGTGCTGGGCGCTGCATGAGGGCCGGGCCTGGAGCCCGTCCTGGCTCCAGACGCTTCCCGAGTGGGATGGGCTGGCAGCCGTGAGGCTGGGAGCGGGGGAGATAAGATCGGGTGACTCACCGCCTGGCTGGAGGGGCTGCTCTGTGAGAGGGGGTGTGGAGCCCGGCCGGGGCATCAGGCTCGCCGTGGACGCGGGTTTATCTCCCATGGAGCGTCTCAACAGAAGTCAGACCCATGAGTCTAAAGCTAAGGGGGGCGCGGCCTGGCTGCGGAGAGGGCTGAGCCAGGTGGTGAGTGAGCAGGGAGGCAGGGAGGCCGGGAGGCGGCCTGGCCCCGGGGCGCAGAGTGGCAAGGGTGGGCGCACAGGACACGCCGAGGGAGGGCATCCTCCCTCCTGCTGGAGCCAGGTCCGTGTGTCCCCCTTGGTCCCCACTAGATCAAAGGCGCAGCTCTGTGGGGGTCTTTGTCTGCTTACGGCCTCTCGGAGGGTCTGCGCAGACGTGCAGGGAACCTGCGGAAGGAAGGGCCGATGGGGGGAGAGCGGCCCGCCTCTGCCGGCTGCGACCCAGCACCACGGCCTCTGTGGTCCTGCAGCCCCCTTGCCCTCAGGCCAGAAGCCGTGAAAGCCCCCAAGTCCCGTCCCGCCTCCAAGCACCCGGCCGCGTGCTGGGGACGCCGGCGAGGGAGGCAGTCGGAGGCACGGACCACCTGGGCCGACCCAGCCCGGCTCTGACTCCGTGGTTTTCTCCGGGAGGAAGTGGGGCCAGAGGGCCGGGCCGCATCCCAAGCTGGTCTGTGGCCGGGCCTGGCCTTCCCGACACCCCCCCCACCCCCGCGTTTCTCCCCCACTGCGGCCGCCGCCTCCCCGCGCGTGCCCGCCAGGCTCCGGCCCCGGGTCCAGCCTTGCTGTGCGCGGCTCCCTTTGCACCAAGGATGGAAATAGCCCGTGACCTCATCCAGCCTGGCCCCCGTCCACGTGAGCATTTGTTCAGGAATCTTCTCCGGCTACCAGCCGGGCAGAGGCGCGGGAACCGCGCGCTCTTGTTGCTGCTGCCGCCGCCGCGGGTTAGAGCCGAGTTCCCAGAAGCCTCCGCCCACGGGAGGGCGAGGGCCCCGCGCTCACTCACCCAGGACGCGAGCCTGGGAGGAAGCAGATGCGCCCGGACGCCCCTGCCCCGCGGCCACCCGCCCTCCACGCCGCCGCCCGCCAGCACCTGAAAGCCCGCTGGTCCCCCGCCCGGCCCGCACCTCCTGTCTCCACGGGTCCCACAGGGACCCGAGGCTGCGTGTCCCCAGGGGGCCTGCGATTCCCCCCACACTGCATGCACTCGGTTTTCCTGTAGATGGACACAGAGGCTGCTTTCGCTACTCATCCGTGACCCCGCTGGTTCCCTGGACCTGCACACGGGCCGCCAGAGGGCGTGGTACCAGCCGGGGCTGTTCTCCGGCCCACTGCCCGCGGGCGCGGAGACCTCGCTGCTGAGTGCTGGCCGTGGCTCCGACAGGTTGTGGCCCTTGATTGACACTCAGGTGTTTATTGTGACTGGCAGCTGCTGCCCAGCAGGTGGCTGCCAGGGCTGAGGGGGGAGTCTTGGGTCCCCTTCAGCTGTGGATCCTGCACCTGCTGCCGAGGCCGAAGACCCCTTTTCTCTGGCGTTTGAAGTCAGGGACCCCGGCCCCTCCCCAGGCTCCAGCCCCCTG
The DNA here is from genome assembly GCA_028533215.1 of Babyrousa celebensis. Lineage (NCBI taxonomy): Eukaryota > Metazoa > Chordata > Mammalia > Artiodactyla > Suidae > Babyrousa > Babyrousa celebensis. The sequence goes on from CM052682.1 coordinate 410,228, forward strand.
TGCAGCTGCTGGTCTTCCTCCTCCTCCCGCCGGGGGCCACGTCCATCTACAGCCCAGGGTCTGGAACCGGGCCCCTGCCCCGTGGGGTTGGATGTGGCTTCACCCCTGGGCTCCTCCACGCGAGCACAGCCCTGTCTAGCCCACGCGCCTGGGGGAGGCCCACCTCACGCCCCGCCTTCTGCCCAGGGCGCCCCAGGTTAGCTCACGTCTGCCCCCCGATCTGCCTGGGTCCCTGTCCCCCACCCCCCACGGCCAGAGCCCTCATCTCCAGTCAGACTTAGAAGCGGGCCCTGTCCCCCACCCCGGCCGGGGGCGTTACTCAGCTGGGCCACCAGCCGTCCCAGACCCGAGCCT
>CM052682.1:411081-426162 GCA_028533215.1 Babyrousa celebensis
GTGCCAAATGTTCTCGGCCCCACGCGGGACCTCCCGAGGGAGAGGCCCTCCCATGGGGTCAGACTGAGCAAATGACGTAGAGTTTGGGAGAAACTAAGCTCTCCCAGTCCTGTTTCCCCCTCACCTAACTGGATTTTTGATTTCCTGTCAGGTTAAACATCGTGGTTTTGCACATGGTGAAGGAATTCACCCGTGTAAGTTCACGCATACTTGGATGAACTGGTCCCGCCTGCTTGCTCTTGGGCGTTTTCTGGATTGCTCTTTTCCCAGTTTAGAAGGACCCTTCTCCCTCTGGTTAACGCGAACCCCATCGAAGCCTCAGCTCGCACTTTCTCTTAAGCAGAAAGGGGAGTTCCCAGCCAGCCGTGCTGCTTTTATTTATAGCGCTTGATTTCCTGAGAGGAGTCAGGGAACGTCCGTCCTCCCCTGGCCCCTCGGGCTCCTCCTCTGCCCCGGGTCCCCCAGCTGCGGGCGGGCGGGGGCGGCGCGGGGGCTGGACGGGGACCCCCGTGCCAGGTGCTCGCAGCAAACGCGAGATCAGAGGAGGAATTATGTCATTCCCGGGCAGGAATGCCTCCAGCGTGCTCCTGCGTGTGTCTGACTGACAGCACCACACAGGCTCCAGCGCCTATAAAGGAGCCCCGCGCCCGCTCCTCGCAGCGCAGCGTGGGGCCGGGTCTCCCTCCTGGACGGCGCTCCTGGCTGCGAGGAGCCAGCCCCGCGGGGTCTCCACGTTGCAGGTGAGAGCCGTCTCGACCTCCACCGCTTCCTTTCCCGGTGCTGTAACTTTCACAGGAGGCTCTTCTGCTTCCGAGAGGGAGCAGAAGAAGGACAAAGCCCGACTGTGAGCCTTGCCTGCGGGCCTGGGGCAGAGGCGCCCTGCGCTCTGTGCTCTGCCTCCCGGGGTGCGGGGCGGCTGGGTTTCAGCCTCTCTCCGCAGTGGTCGCGCAGCGCGCTTCCTGGGCTTCGGGACCCTTGCGGCTCTCCTGCGTGTACCCGCCTGGAAACTTGGGCGGATGCTTCTGCTTTCGGCTACAGAAAACCCTCCAGTTTTCCAGCTCGAGTGAGCTCTGGAGGGGGCAGGCATCGGAAAGAAACTGGAGGAGATGGTTCCCGAGAATGTGAAACAGCCGTCAGCGAGGCTAGGAGTCGGCTTCTCCCTGTAGGAGTCGGGCCGGGTGCCCTGCGCTCTGGCTGCTGCTCGGCGTCCGGGGAAAAGGCGGTGGCGGGCGGTCGGCGGGCGTCTGAAGGGAGCGGGTTTGTTCGGGAAGGACGCAGGCTGGGTGAGGAGACCTGGGAAGGCGCCGCCGCCTTGGCGGAGGAGGGGGGACTTCTCAGCAAAGTGACTCTTGCTGGGAGTAGGAAAAGAATTCTTAGAGGTCTTTACAAACTCCCCTGATACTCCGTTGCAGAACGCGTGCTTGCTTCTCTAAAAACTAGAACCATAAGCACCTTCTCGGTGCGTGAAGCGGGGTGCTGGTGTGGGAGCTGCCACCCCAGGGTGCGTGTTGTGTGATCTCGCAAGTGTGCCTCCTGTCACCCAGGGCCCACCGTACCTGTGCCTCTGCCCCAGTGCTTTGTCTTTGTTGTGACCCCATGAGATAAGGTGGGCCCCCCCCAGGCTCCCGTGACAAATGCTGATGCCCTGTGACCCTCGTGCCTTAGAATCAGAGGATCGGATTTTGTTAGCAGCAGAGTTCAGTTTACTCCCTCCAGGCTGAAAGGAAGCTGAGCCTCCAGAAGCTGGAGAGTTACATCTTGGACAGAGTGCATCTGTCTGCCGGAGCCTGCAGCCACCACTGTGGGCCCGGGGGCAGGGGCCCGCGTGTGGACGAATGGGGAGAAGGCAGGGCGGAAGCTTCGCAGGTGTGCCTGCCCGCCGTCTCCTATCAAACCACTTAAGGGCACTCACTTCTAAGTACCTGTCGAGGGCTCGCTCGTGTAACTCAGTCCCCGAGGCCTTGCTGACAACGTGCTTACTGTCACCACTGCACTGGGCAGTCGGGGGACAGCGCATTCTGGACACACAGTCGCGTGCCCTGTGCTTGCTGGGCTGAATAAGCCTTTACAGACAGTGACGTGCTTGGCATGGTTCTCATGAGAACCCTAGGAGTAGATCGTTTAAAAGATCCTGCAGAAGAGGCGACCGAGCCCCGAGAGGTTACGTGAGTTTCCCCAGCCGCACAGTGGGCCCCTGACAGAGCAGCGGAGCCGGGCTGGGCGGGGGCCGGCCCGCGCGGCCCAGCTGCCGCCTCCCTGTGCAGGTGGGAGACAGCAAGTTCGGGACCTGCCTGGACGGACAGCAAGGCCAGGGGAGCCTGAGGGTCCTGCGTGGACCCCGCTTTCCCATGGGTAGCCTCAGGTTCCCCAGTGCTTCTGGGGAGGTGGCCGCTTGGACGTCTTCGTTGCCAGGGCGCTCAGGGTCTTGGAAGCCCTGGGCGGGGCGGGGTGGGGGTCTCCGCTTGGCTTTGCCTCCCCAGGACCAGGGCGCAGTGTGTCGCTGGAGCAGCCCTGGGGCCACAGGCTCGGAGGCCGAGCAGGGGTTAACAGCGGAGCGGGCTTCCGGCCAGTCTCTGACTCCTGGGCCAGTGTCTGGTGAACCTGCCAACTGAAAAGCCTCAAGAATGGAAAAACAGGCCTGCAGGAAAATAGAAAAGCGAAGTGAAAATGATTACGGGCGGAATGCTGTGTTGTTAGCAATTGCGATCCACCAGACTGGTTTACGTCTGACTCACATTCAGTTTGCGTTTATTTTATTCAGTTAGGTCGTGTGCAGCTTTTCTCTTGGCTGGTTACACCATGTGTCTTCTTAGGCCGTTTTCCCCAGGCTGATGTTTTTCGAAATTCAGAACTTCCTGGGTTTCGTCCCGGCTGCACTTTCAGTAGCAGCGCTGCTCTGGGCAAACAATGTCTTCGCCTCCACGTACCCGTCCGTGGAGTGGAGACGATGGAGCCTCCAGGTCCCTGTGAGGGTTAAACACTGTGACGGGCGCAGGGCTTGTCCCCAGACGCTAGCCCAGCGAGCACCAGCTGCAGTCACAGGGCCCGTTTCCAGAAGCACAGTTCCTCCCCAGCCCTGACTGCCCGCAAATGCATTCGTTTCTGATTTTGTGTGCAGACGGGTTTTAAACCGTCCTGTGAGCGAAACCTCCAACCTGTACTACAAGTTGCGTGTTCGTAAGTAACAGTGTCTGATTGTCTGCAGGGTTTTCACTGGAGGGAAGCAGGATGCTGTGGCCTCTGCTGCTGCTGGCCTCGGGGGCCTGGTCCAGCGCTCGGGGTGAGTGGACGTGCCTGACGGGGGGGGGAGCAGCTTGCTGTGGCCACTTCTGCCGCTGGCCTCGGGGGCCTGGTCCAGCATACCTGGGGTGGGGGGTCCCAGGATGAAGCTCACCCTCAGGAAGAGGACAAAGTGCAGTCCTGGTCAGAGCACCTCACCTTCTGGAACCTTCTTAACTGCCTTTAAAATAAATCTTCACTTAACTTTTGAGTACATATGATAGGAAATGTATTTTTGGAAAATCCAGGCGTTGGAGAAAAATACCCTCTCACCTGGAAATGCAGTCTTTGCTAGACACGTTTTGCCTTTTGTTTCCTGATAGTTACATCTCATTGAAGCATTTAGCTTCTTATAACTTCTTTCCTTCCCATTTCTTTGTACTTAAAAAATATCAAAAATATTTTCCTGTGTGTCCGTCTCCTTACAACATGTTTTTTAATGACTATGTAATATTCCTTTTCTCTACCTTTATTTTGTTTTATTTTATTTATTTTACATTTTTTTGTTTATTTATTTATTATTTATTTTGTCTTTTTAGGGCTGCACCCATGGCACATGGAGGTTCCCAGGCTAGGGGTCCAGTTGGAGCTGTTGCTGCCGGCCTTCGCCACAGCCACAGCAACGTGGGATCCTTAACCCACTGAGCAAGGCCAGGGATCCAACCCGTGTCCTCATGGATGCTTGTCAGGTTCATTAACCACTGAGCCACGACAGGAACTCCTATTTATTTATTTTTAAAAATGATTTTATTTTTTCCATCATAGCTGGTTTATAGCACTCGGTCAGATTTCTGCTCGACTGTATAATATTCCACTAGAAGGTCAACTGATATTTTTAGACTAAATCCCGCCTGTATTATTACTAGTAATACCATTACTACCGCTACTGTTATTATTTTACACACATTCCCGTCAAAATTGTATCTATTTTGACTAGTATAAATGAAGTCACACAGGACACTGTTGTGACTACTTATGTCTTAATATTAGTGGCTATTTATTTAGGATAACTTCCCAAAATAAAACTCCCGGGCCGCAGGTTTTAATTATTTTAGGGCTTTTCGATACGCGGCCGAATAGCTCCATCGAAGGTGGGAGAGTGAACATTTCTACCAGCAGTACTGTGTGTTTTCATGTTGTGATTTGCCAAGTATCCGATAAAAAGTTATGCTTTTTTTAAGTTTTCTGTCCAGAAAATTATTTTGAATGACAACGTGTTAGGATTTTGGTAACATCTGACAGCTTCCTCTCCAGTAGCTTACGTGGTGACTTGAAATCACTTGCGTGTGGACGTGAGGTCCCCGTGTCCCAGACCGTCCCCTGCATGTGACTGAGGCAGGCAGGATGGGTCTCTGCAAACCGGGGGGGACCCGTGTAGCTGGCTCTGGGCCGGCGCTCTCCCCACAAGGCCACGGGAGTCGCTAATAGTGCACGGATGGCGAGGCTCGAGGGCCGTCCTTCCGTGGGCACGTTCTGGGCAGTCAGGTGGCAGAGAGAGGTCGCATCGAGCCCCCCCCCCACCACCACCCCAGGCTGGAAGTGCAGGTGGCCCCGCGTCCTGGTCCAGGACAGGGGGACCGTGTCTGGGTGTAACCGGGCCCTGCTCCTTCCTCGAGGAGGTCTTGCTGGGCAAAGCGTCGGCTAATCTGAACAGCGCGCTTGGTGTCACGGCTGGTCTGCCTGTGGCCCCAGCTCCCTGGGGTCCAGGGTGGAGCTGTCCTACGGTCGCAGCTGGTTTGGAGAGAGGACAGCGGTGTTCCCCGTGGGACAAAGCGCGGGCATCCCTGAGGGAGGGCGCGAGTGGGCGCGGGGCTCCTCAGCCCAGGTGGACCAGGCGTGCGCCTGAGAGCAGGACGCCTGTGCTCCGGTGACCGCCTTGCTCTGCTCCCCGGGCAGCTGGTGACCAGGACGAGGACACCGCCTTTGACCTCTTCAGCGCCAGCAACATCAACAGAAAGACCATCGGGGCCAAGCAGTTCCGGGGCCCGGACCCCAGCGTGCCCGCCTACCGCTTCGTGCGCTTCGACTACATCCCGCCGGTGGGCGCGGAGCCTCTGGGCCGGATCGCCGAGGCCATGCGGCGGAAGGAGGGCTTCTTCCTGACGGCCAGCCTGAAGCAGGACCGCAAGTCGCGGGGCACGCTCCTGGCGCTGGAGGGCCCGGGGGCCACGCGCAGGCAGTTCGAGATTGTCTCCAATGGCCCCGCCGACACGCTGGACCTGACCTACTGGGTGGACGGCGCCCAGCACGTCATCTCCCTGGAGGACGTGGGCCTGGCCGACGCCCAGTGGAAGAACGTCACGGTGCAGGTGACCGGAGAGACCTACAGCCTGTACGTGGGCTGCGACCTGACGGACAGCTTCACGCTGGACGAGCCTTTCTACGCGCAGCTGAAGACCGAGCAGAGCCGGATGTACGTGGCCAAGGGCTCCGCCCGCGAGAGCCACTTCAGGGTAGGTGAGCCGGCCGCCCAGCGCCAGCTGCCCGGCCGGGAGGCGCAGGGGTGGCACGCACACACGTGGGCTCCCAACACGCGCCCATGCAGCCACTGCCTGCCACAAGCTCCACGCAGGGCCCGCCCGCTGGCCCTACGATCACCTCCACGAGCACACACGCACAGACACACAGCACACACACGCGCGCACCGCTTTCTGAAGCAGGTGCAAGCAGAGCAAACCGCCACAAACGGTCCCCGATTTCCAGACTGAAGCTGGATTGGCTGATCAGGGACACAGCCCGCCGAGGTGTCTCTCTGGCACTAGACTCCCGTCTGCAGAGCCCACTCCAGCTCCGGTTCATTACTGACGTGGTGGGAGAGAAAAGTAGCACCTGTGCTTCCTTAGGGTGCCTGCCCGAGGAGGGAGTAATGCCACGGGCGCTGCAAGAGGCTCTTTGTAAAGGCCGAGCGTGTAGACCCTGCCGGACGGCTGGGAGCTGCTCCCGGGCACGGAGGGATCCTTGGAAAGAAGGCTGCCTTTAGAGTCGGCTCAGAGAGAGGCCTCGAGACGCCTCGCGGCTGTAGACGTGGTCCCTGGCCGTCGTCAGGGAGCTCGGGCCCCACGCAGTGGACAAGGCTTTCAGTGTCACAGGGTGGAGGCCGGTGTCACAGACGTCCCGTCTGTTCTGTGACTGGACCAGTGCAGGCCCTCAAACCCGAAGGCCGCGGGCAGGAACGCTGGTTGCCCTCAGAATCCCCTGCCACGAGGGCACGGCCTGAGCTCCCCCGAGTGTGCCCAGAGGACAGAGCCTGGCCCCTCTCAGGGCCACCTGCCCGCCCTTCTCTGAGAAGCTCTTCCTTCTCAGGCCAGCCCCACTGTCTGCCTCTTCCCCCAAAGGCAGCTTCCTGGTGACTTAGACCTGCTAAGCCATCAAGGAGAGTTCAGACCTGCTGAGCGTAGAAGCCCAGAAGAACATGCCCTCACTGCTTTGAGATTACATCTTGGTTTTTAAAATGCCGTTTAGCGCGGCACCAGACATCTCATGTTCGCCCATCTCTCTGTCTCTCTCCTTGCACCTGCTTCAGGGTTTGCTGCAGAATGTCTTCTTAGTTTTTGAAAACTCCGTGGAAGATCTTCTAAGCAAGAAAGGCTGTCGGCAAAGCCAGGGAGGTAGGTGTCCGAACTGCCGTTGGATGGGCCTCCCCTGCGGCGTGGGCGGGGGCTGGCGGGCGCGCACACACGTTGGAGCAAGTGCAGCATCCTGGCCGGAAGCTCTCTGGTCAGCTTGGATGTGCTGGCATCTGAAAACAATAAATTGCTTAAGGGTTAATTATGAAGCTTTTTTAATCATCCAATATAATCCACTTTACAAGCCAAAAAATAAATGCCTAGCATTTTAACTTGATTTTAAATATTTGCAAACAGCGGCATAGGTTGCATTAACCTGTCGATTAATGTGTGAAGCTCATCTTAACAGGCTCCCAGTGCCTGTTTGTCCAACTTGGTTTATGGCAGTTTTTTTATACTCGCCACAGCAACCGACACGGCTTTATTATGAAAACACACACGACCTGCATCATTGACAGGTCCTCCCACGCTGTCTGTCGACTGCATCTTGATTTACCTCCAGTCTTATTTGCCAACAATTTCTTGAGCCTTTCTTAGTGGAAGGTCGCTATGCTGGGCTTTTTAAGTGAAATGCGTCATTCAGTCTTCAAAGCGCCACCCCCTTCCTCACTTCACAAATGAGGAAGCTGGGGAACCAGGAGGGCCCACTGACCGCAGGTGAGCCGCCCGCGGCTTCCTGGGCCTGCCGCTTGGTCCCGCGATGTGATTTACTTGCGCTAAGAGGCGGCCGCAGCGGCTCAGGACCACGCCACAGCCCCGTAGCACCAGCTCCGGCTACAATGCCGGGATCGGTCCCTTCGGGCTAGGTCAGCATCTCTGGGGGGGGTTCGGTCATAAAAGAACAAACTTTCTGCGGAGGCTGAGATAGTAAACTGACATTCGACAGGAGGGTTAACAGGATTCAGAGAAAGAAGGGCAGAAGGGCAGTCTCGGGGCCTTGGAGGGCTTGTCTGTCTTTAAGTAAGAGCTGAGCATCCTTGGACACGGTGGCCCCGCAGGTAACAAGCTGGTGTTTATGTGGTTCCGTGTGGTGACGAGGTTCGGCTCTAGTGAGTCTGAGGGGCACCCCAAGGTCGGCGTGAGTTGCAACAAGGATTTTGAACCAAGGAGCGAAAGCTCGATGAGACAGACAGACTGACCCCATTTGCAAGTCCTAACTCAGTGATGGGCTGTCTCAGAGAGACGTTTGAAACACGTGACAGTCACTGCAGAGAGGAAGCCAGGCCACCGTGCCCGCCGGAGGGTGCCTCTGGTCTTGCACTTGCCCGAGTCAGTTGTGTCATCTGGGGCAGAGCCACGGACCGGGAACCTCAGAGGCTTGTGTGATCTCTGGGCAGTGAGATTCTGAACCTGTAGCAGGGCTTCTGCTTTCAGGGGCTCCTGTGAGGCCAGCAGAGAAATGACATGTCAGGGAAAAGGAGGGGATGTCCTGCCGAGATGACGTATTTAGCAAGAAAATAACTGAATTTGCCTTCATGCCGAACACGCAGCTGAAGGAGAAGGTGTTTGGGATGGAAAATGGGATAAACGGAGTGTGAGGCCAGTCGTCAGAATTGATGGATTTCGGGTGGGGGATGAAACCAGGAGCTTTGTAAATAGCAAGTCACATAAATGTTTATCGAAAAATTCGGATACAAAGAAGAAAAAGAGGAAATCGTTGCCCCTAATCCGTTCAAAGCTGACGTGTGGTGGAAACGCTCGTCCTGATGCATTTTGCTCGTTTCGGTCCCGGGCTGAACCGCTCTGCTGGTGGGTGGCCTCTGAGGGCTGCGTCCCTGTGGCGTCCGAAGGTGGGCAGAGCGCCCGGCGCAAGCAGGGCTGCCGTGGGAAACACCGCCACCAGGTCCCCTTGCTCTCGGGCGCAACGTGGCGCCCGCCCAGGCTGCCCGGGGCCCGGGGGCTCACTGTCCTCTGTCCCTCCTGCAGCCGAAGCCAACGCCATCAGCGAGAACACGGAGACGCTCCACCTGAGCCCCCCGGTCTCCACGGGGCACGTGGGCCTGGGCGCGGAGAAGGGCCGGGAGGTGTGCGAGCACTCCTGCGAGGAGCTGGGCAGCATGATCCAGGAGCTGTCGGGGCTGCACGTCATCGTGAGCCAGCTCCACGAGAACCTGCGCAAAGTGGTGGGTGCCCGGGCTGCGTGGCTCGAAGGCGACCCAGCGCGGCTGACCCCTCCTGAGCGTCACGGACCGCCCCTGACCATCACTGACCACCACTAACCACCCCGACCACCCCCGCTGACATCACTGCCTACCACTGCTATCACTAACCGTCGCTAACCAGGACTAACTGCCACTAACCATGACTTACCCTGATTAACCGGCACTAACCAGCAGGCTCCCTGGAAAATGAGGCGGGTCCCCGCTGTCTGGTGGCAACGCCGTGTGGTTAGAGGCGGGAGAGCGATGCTGACAGGAAACAAGCTCACAGGCGCCACGTCCTCCGCCACCAGTTCTTAACTTGGGGACACTCCTCTCCCAGGAGCAGCGTCCACTGCGGAGGGAGGTGCTTTTACTTAGAGGACGGAGCTCGGTGGGGAAACAGCCCGTCCCTGAAGCGTGAGGCCGTAATGGACAGACGTGTCCTTGCCTCCACAGCACGTCCGGGAGGAGGAAACGGGGCTCGGGTCTTAGGACGTGTGACTTAAGCTTCAGAGGACGACTGTCTGCTGGCGCGAGGAGGCGGGGGGCGGGCAGGGGTCGTGGGGTCCCCGAGGCTCTGCAGACGCTTCGCAGCGAGGGGCTTGGCCCGCCGGTCCAGCCGGGGGCGCTGGCGGGTTCTGACTCAGGCCTGGGATGGGCAGGCAGCTCACTGCCACTCCTTGGGGAGGTAGGGGACCGGGTTAGAGGCCAGCAGCCCCCAAGACAGCGTGTGCCTTCTGGAGTTTCCCCACATCCTGGGCCTGGGGCAGGAGCGGGCCGTGGGGCTGTGGCGGTCAGCACCCCACTGAGTGTCCGCAGCTGGGAGCGGGGGCGCTGCAGGGCCTTCAACTCTGGCTGCGTCAGGGCCCAGCACCTCGGCCTGGCAGATGCTGGGGGCCTCCGGAGGTCCTTGGGGGCACGAGGGAGGCCAGGACGGGGCGGGGGGGCCCGGGGTGGTCTTGGGGGCACGAGGGACAGGAGGGGGGAGCCCAGGGGTGGTCCTGGGGGCGGGAGGGAGGCCAGGATAGGGGTGGGGGCCTGGGGGTGGTCCTGGGGGCAGGAGGGAGGCCAGGACGGGGGGCGGGGGTCCTTTGCCTCCGATGCTGCTCCTTCCAACTGAAAAGAGCTTTGCGACGAGTTTGCTCACATTGGAGTCAGGGATTAAGGAAATTTGTGAAGTCCCTGAATTGCACAAAAATGTCAGGATGATGTCTTTCTGTCAATGTGGTGCAAGACGGGGGCGGGGGGTGCATGTCTTCCGTGTGGTTCTCAGAGGGCCCCTTACGCCCTGTCAGCAGCGCAGCGGGAGGAAGTGCTTAGAAGGAGGGAGGTAACGTCACGTGTTCAGGGACAAATGAGGTAACTTTCACTTATTTGATTTTTTAAAAACATCTGGTGCCCTTTCCGCTGGTCTGCAGCCCCGCGACAGCAGGGCTGTGTGAGCCCTTGCGCTCGTGCTGTCAGGGCGTGTCCGTCACACTGGGACCCACACACGAATCCAGGAACCGAGCCTCAGTTTTCAGCTGCAGGTGGCGGGAGGCACCGTCCCCCGTCGGCTCCAGCCGCTGCTTCCCGTGGCCTCCAAACACACAGGCCGCAAGCCTTCGGCGCGGCTGTCATTCGGGGCGCAGGGGTGGGGGGGGGGCAGCGGTGGGGCAGCGGAGGCAAAGCGGAGTCGCCCGGCCTGGCGGGTCTCGGCGCTGGCGCTGCCCTGGGGCCTCTGTGGCCTCTGAGCCTCGGGTCCCGGCCGCCCGGACTGCGAGCCCGCTGGTTCTGTTCCTGAGCCGTGAGGCGCCTTAAGGAAGGGGACGTCTCTCTGCGGCCAGCCGGACAGCCCCCCCGTCCTCACACTCAGCCGTCCCCCTCCTCTTCCAGTCAAACGACAACCAGTTCCTCTGGGAGCTCATCGGCGGGCCCCCCAAGACCAGGAACGTGTCCGCCTGCTGGCAGGACGGCCGCTTCTTCGCCGAGAACGAGACCTGGGTGGTGGACAGCTGCACCAAATGCACCTGCAGGGTGAGAGCCGCGCCATCCCCGGGGCCGGGTGGGTGCCCACGGGCCTTGGCTGCCGGGACTGGGCTGCGTGGGGGCAGCGGAGCTGCATGTAACCGAGTGAGGCCGGCATCGGCCGTGGATCTGCACGCGAAGAAGCGGGGAAGGGCTCGGCCACTGTTCCCAGGGCGGGGGGACGGCGGGCCGGGGGCAGGCGGACAGGCCCTTCTGGTCTGTGCCAGAAGCCACGCGGTCCCGTGAGGGCCTCTCGGTTCAGCACAAACCTCTGGGGTGCAGATCACTGCCCAGGACAGCAGTTGGGTTTCCTTATTTCATGCCCCTTGGTCTGCACCATGGTGGCCTCAGACCCTGCGGGACCTCACCTGTCCCCCTCCTGCCCACCCCAGAGCTGGGAGGCCCTGTTCTCGGTGCTCAGCGGGCGAGACAAGGAGAACGTGGTCCCAGAGCCCGCTCGGGGTGTCGGGAGAGAGGTGACCTCGGGTCTCGAGAGCAGCAGCCTGCATGGCAGACCGTCCGGGCTCCTACCGGCCCTTTCAGTCCAGCCCCTGCCCCGTGTTCACGTTTTAAACGAGGGTCACAGAAGCGCCCTTTTCCTTGTAGAAGTTCAAAACCGTTTGCCACCAAATCACCTGCCCGCCAGCGACATGTGCCGACCCGGCCTTTGTGGACGGCGAGTGCTGCCCGTCCTGCTTCTGTAAGTGTCGCCGGGGTGTCCCCGCGTCTGCGCCGTCTGTTTGCCGAGCACAGGCTCTGCCCCTCCGTGATTCTGAACAAAACGTGGCTTTTCCAGGTTTCAGGTTCTTTCTTTGTAAGATGCAGACTGATTGTGCCCACGACCCATGGTTAGTTTTTTGAAGGAAATAAACTCTACCATGACTTGTGTGAAAGTGCCTGACACACATGACCTGTTACCTAGATGCTGCCGAATCGGGTGAGCCAACCCCGTGACCAAGCAGCCTCCTCAGACGGGGGCCTCGTGCTGGTCGCCGCGCGGGCCGCGCAGGAAGCCTCCCTCGCGGTTCTTCCCGCGTTCTAGAACATTTAAGCACAGCCCCGCCACACGGCCCTTCAACGACCTGATGTGACAGTACGGCGACGGCTTACCAGGAAGGCCCTTGCCTGGTCATGTCCTTTCTCTTATTTGGAGATTGTAATTTCCAGCGAAAAATCTCTTGGCAGGGAATTGTCTTTGTTGCACTAAGTTTAGTGTTCTGTCATTTCAACCAAAAATTGAGGTTTCATGGCCGTTTGTAGATCAGCAAATGGAGGTTAAAATGGAAATTGCTCCCATCTGGACAACTCCAGTGGAGCCTTGCGCAGGCAGGGTCAGCCCTGTCCTTGGTAAAACCGTTAGAAAAATCACAGGCCCTTTCCTGGGCAGGGAGCCCTGAGCCCCGGCCCGGGACTGACCTGGGGCAGCTCCCGTGTCTGCTCACCCCAGCGCCCACGCGGGCGTCCTGCATGGACCCCAGCGCTGGGCTCTCCTGCGTGGGCTGTCCCTGGGGAGGCCTGACAGGAGCTTGTTCCCTCAGCGGATGGCGAGGAGGGCTGGTCCCCGTGGGCAGAGTGGACAGAGTGCTCTGCCACCTGTGGGCCTGGCACCCAGCAGAGGGGGCGGTCCTGCGACGTGACCAGCAACACCTGCCTGGGGCCGTCCATCCAGACGCGGGCGTGCAGCCTGGGCAAGTGCGACCACCGCAGTGAGTGTGGGGCCGTGGGGTGGGGGCCGGGGCTCAGCCCTCGGGTTTGGGGTTCGGAGACCGCCTGCCACCGCCCATTCTGGGAGGCCCTCAGCCTGGTCCCCCTCCCTGATGGATTGGCAAACCCGGGTGGACCAGCCCCCAGCTTCCCCCAACTGCCTGCGCCACCCATGTCTTTGTTTCCCCCGTGCTAGTCCGGCAGGACGGCGGCTGGAGCCACTGGTCTCCTTGGTCCTCCTGCTCCGTGACCTGCGGGGTCGGCAACATCACACGCATCCGTCTCTGCAACTCGCCGGTGCCGCAGATGGGCGGGCGGGGCTGCAAGGGGAGCGGCCGCGAGACCAGGTCCTGCCAGGGCCCACCCTGCCCCGGTGAGTGGACGGGCTGGGGAGGCTGCGGGGAGGGGCTCCAGGGCCCACCCTCAGCACTACACGGGCCCAGCACAGGCCCGTGCGACGCGGGGCGCCGGGTCGCCTTGGCTGCCTGGGTTCTGGGTCCTGGAGGCTGGGCCTTGGGGTCAGTGCCGGGGCCTGAGCTCCCTGCTCTCATCTCCATCAAATTGCCGCGAGGCCCGGCTGCCGGGGCCCTGGGGAATCGACAGGGCACAGACGGGGTCTCAGGAGACGGCCTCCTGCCTCAGGGGCCCCCGGGGTCTGGGTTCAGGAAGACCCGTGCCCCCCCAGCAGGCCCCCGGGAGGCCGAGTCGTGAGGCGTGTTCACTCAGAGGAGGGAGGCTGTGGTTGGTTCCTCTCCCTGCTGGGCGACCCGTCGCTGCTGATGGCCGGTGACAGCCACTCAGCTTCATGCCGCCTTTAGGGCGTGAGCACCTCTAGTCTGAGGCAGGGGTGCACCTGCGGCTGCCCCTCATCAAAGGTTCCAGCTTCTGGGGACAAAATAAAACCACCTGGAATGTCCCCGTCGGCAGCCCCGCCCCCCGTGGTCCCGAAAGGCCTTCTTCCCCAGGGACACGGCCTCGCCCCAGGCTCCGCCCCGACCCCGTCCCCGAGCCCCAGCGCCCCTGCGCCCTGTGTGACCGTCTGTTCTCCCTCCAGTGGATGGTCGGTGGAGCCCCTGGTCCCCGTGGTCGGCCTGCACGGTCACCTGTGCCGGCGGCATCCGGGAGCGGACGCGTGTCTGCAACAGCCCGGAGCCGCAGCACGGCGGCAAGGACTGTGTGGGGGACGTGAAGGAGCAGCAGATGTGCAACAAGAGGAGCTGCCCAGTAGGTGGGTGCCGAGGCCCGCCCGGCGGGTCTGCCCCAGGGTGGTGCACTTCGGCCAGAGGACACCACCGGCTTTGTATTGGGACTAAAGGTTTAACAAACGGAAAATACAGTTCTGTGCCCACGAAGAAAACTGTTTGTCCCTCTGCTAATGCGGCTCTAGCATTTTAACGTCAAAACCGAGAGCTCGCCTTAGAGGGGACGTGCGCATAACGGGGCCGTCAGGACTCGAGCTCCTAACCGGCGGCAGCTCTGCCTCAGACCTTCCCTCTCGGAGGCGCTAACTCGGGGGGCTGCGGCTGGCATCTTCCTGTCTCACTCTCTTCCACCGCGACCAGCCACAGGGAGATCGAGGGCGGCCTGAGCCGCCTGTGCGGGTCACGTCGGGGCGCCGCGGCTCCGCGCTAGCCCGGCTCCTCCTCCTCCCCGCAGACGGCTGTTTGTCCAACCCCTGCTTCCCCGGGGCCGCGTGCAGCAGCTTCCCCGACGGGTCCTGGTCCTGCGGCTCCTGCCCCGTGGGCTTCCTGGGCAACGGCACCCACTGCGAGGACCTGGACGAGGTGGGCGCCCCCAGGGCGGCGGGGTGTCCGTCGTGGGTGGGCAGCGCGGGCTGACGTGTGGTCTGCCGGTCCCCGCAGTGCGCCGTGGTTACCGACGTGTGCTTCACGACCAGCAAGGCGCACCGCTGCGTCAACACCGACCCCGGCTTCCACTGCCTGCCCTGCCCCCCGCGCTACAAGGGGAGCCAGCCCTTCGGCGTCGGCCTGGAGGCGGCCAGGACCGAGAAGCAGGTGAGCCGCTGGCCCTGTGTTTCTGCGAGGGGTCTTCGGAACATCAGGCGGGCTCCCGACAAGGGCGGGCTGGGCAGGAGAGAGGACGCAGTGCTGGGGAGACGGTGAGGGGGCTGGCTCTGGTGGCCCGCGTGACCCCAGCCCGGGGACACAGGGACGTTTTCACGCCCAGGGGGTGGGAGCGCAGGGCTGGGTCTGAGTTTCATGCACAAGATCCCTGGGGACCAGGGTGGGGACCTGTGGTCTCTCGTGACCCTGGGGGTTGCTGTGGGCTCAGCTGTGACCTTGGCCGGCCTCAAGGTGAGCGCCTCAGGCCACATCCAGGGAGCAGAGCCCTGGATTTCTGGACGCGTGCTCCGCAGAGAGTAC
>CM052682.1:433585-447920 GCA_028533215.1 Babyrousa celebensis
TCCGCTTTGCTACTGGACTGGATGACGTGTCCGCGTTGATCCGTAAGTTCATTCTGAAAATCATTTCAGAGTTTTATAAGTTAGAATAATGTGTTTGTTTTCCAGCCAACCATCAAGTGACTCCCTCCCACCCAAGCCCAGTGTGGGTTTTGGCTTCCCTGTCCTGTGCGTGGGTGCTCAGCAGCTCACGTCTGCTTCGACTCCTCTTAATTCATAACTTACAGCACATTCCACAGGGGCGGCTGAGACAGGCGGGTCTGACCGCTCCCACGATGCCCTCGCGGCCAGCGGTTCCCACCGACCCGCGGGCTGAGCGCCCACCCCTCCCGCCCTGCTTGCAGGGCAGTCCCTCAAAGGATTCACGTCCGCACAGCCTCAGGGCCTGTGCCCACGCCGCTTCTTCTCCTGGAGCCCTTCTCCCCCGACCCCTCTCCACGCGATCAACCGCTCCTGGTCCTTCACGCCTGAACCCAGACGTCACGTCTCCACGGCGCCTCCTCTCACCTCCAGCCAGGCCGGGCTCCGCAGCACCTTCCACCCTACCCCGTCTCTCCCCCTGTTTGTCTCCGTCTCTTTCTCAGTTTCCCTGTCTCTCCTGTCTCTCTCCCTGTCTCAGTCTCCCAGTCTCTGACCCTCCCTGTCTCCCTCCCTCTCCCTGCCTCCCTCTCTCTGTCTCTCCCTGTCCCTGTCTCAGTCTCCCAGTCTCTGTCTCTGTCTCCGTCTCTGTCTCTCCCTCTCTCTGTCTCTGTCTCCGTCTCTGTCTCTGTCTCCGTCTCTGTCTCTCCCTCTCTCCGTCTCTGTCTCTCTGTCTCTCCATCTCTGTCTCCGTCTCTGTCTCTCCGTCTCCGTCTCCGTCTCTCTCATGGGCCCACCGCTCAGCAGGGATTAGCCCTGCACCTGCTGGCAGATGGAGGCCGATGCAGAATTGCCCTCGGTCTGCGGGTCCCACTCGGTGAACATGCATGGCAGGAATAAACAGGTTTTGCCGTGGTTTGCAGACTGGGCAAGGACTTTGTACCCAGTTCTCGCACCGTCCACGCTCGGACTGGGTCCCACATCGTCACCATATCTCCTGCGGGCCTTCTCAGGGCCTTGCTCCCGTCTTGAGCCTTTTAAACTGGACACGCTCTGCAACGTCGGCCAGGTGGCCCATGTGGGCCCCAGGACCCCGGGCCGCCTTGGGGCCGGTCCTTGGTGCTCTCCTCAGGCGCGTCCCTCCCCGGACACTGAAAAACCCAGCTCCTAACCCTGCTCTCACACCCGCCCACCTCCAGCCGGAGCCCTGCTCCTCGCTTTCTGCTCTCCGGGGCTGCACGGCCTGGGCCGTGAGGCCGACAGGATGGTGGAGGGAAGGGGCTGGTCTGAGAGAAACGCAGGTGGCCTGTGACGTGGCGGCTGGTGGTCTGGGGGCTGAGAGAAGAGGGGAGAACGTCAGGCCTGAGGCCCTGGAGACTCAGGAGGGCGCCGTCCGGCCGGCCCTGCCAGGAATGGGGCTGTGTCTGCGCAGGGGGAGTAAAAGCTGCCCGCTTGGAGGAGGATGCTAGTGGAGCCTGCGACATCGCCGTCGCCGTCGGCGTGGCGCAGGACCCGGGGGCACGTCACATGACAGCCCTCTTGTTTCTGATGGCGGCGAAGGCGTGGGCTGTCTGCCCTGGGGCAGGCTCAACGCGGGCGTCCCTTGACCACGTCTTCTCTAAATCCGAAATCCTTCTGGATGGTTTCCAGAGTGAAGGGCTGCTGGGCTGCCCACATGCTGTGCTGACCCCCGGCCGGGACCAGAGCCTCTGCAGCCACGTGGACGACGGGCAGCACCGGAAATGGGGGGACGGGCGCTCCTGTCCACAGGGTGCCTTGGCTGTTTCATTCTCAGGGAGGAAAATCGTTCCGTTGTGTCTTGATGACAACGGTGCACCTTCCACTTTTGTGAGAATGAAATAAATATTTCTGAGGCCAGTTGCTTTGGCACAATCTCCTGTCTCTGTGTCAGTTTCTGCCACGGATCTCGGAGGAGTTGCTGGTGGTGGGTCTGTCCCCGCCCCGCCGGCCGCCCTGCACGCATCCCTTGACCTGCATCTCCTGGTGTGAAGAGTTCCAGGCGGTGCCCTTGGGTCCAACCCCGAGCTCATGCTTCCCTCCTCAGAGGAGTTCCCCTGTGGCCGTGGAAGGCTCAGGCACCCCGAACCGCCTCTCCAGGGAACCGCCACGCCGTGGGCAGTGTTATCTGGGTGCCTGTGTCACCAATACTACCACAAACGAGCACCTGTGTCTTCGTAGAGCTCCTGCTGGTGAGACTCCTGCTTGGAACCGGTGTTTGTTGTCTGTTTCCGTGGTTCCAAGGTATTCCGGAGGCCACAGCTGCCGTAAAATATAAGCTTGGGATCTTGGCTCCTACGGACGCGGCTTAAGGTGTATTTCTTTATTCGCGTTCTGTGCGTTTGCATGTCATTTTCAGATGGTCCGAGCGCAATGCCCATTTTAGAAGGGCTGGCGATTCCCTCACGTGGCCTAGAAAACCGTCCAGGCACCTCTTCATCGGCATGTCGCCTCGGCCCGGGGTGCCGCTCAGCCGGGCGCTGTGCTGAGCTTTTATTCATCTTATAACAAACCACGTCCCGCCTCAGTCTTGAGATGGACACGCATTAACAAAGCGACAGCAAGGAACAGAACAGGAGAGAACCCGGACCTCCGGAGTTGGCTCTTTGATGGGGAGAAAGATAATACAACGTATTTAACATATCAGTTGCCGCGCTGGAGAGAGGAGGACAGAAGCCCCAGGGGTGGAGGAGGGAGTGTGGAGGCGGTGGTGGTGTTCCACTGAAGGGCCGGCCCCTGCAGAGCCCCCTGGTGGGATGAGGGGCCTGGACGCCGGGAGGAGCCCCTGGCGGAGAGTAAGGTGAACACCTGGCCGCAAAGCTCATGCGAGTAGCACGCGCACACGACTGCCCGTGAAACAGGTCATAGCAAGGGCTGCTGCAGAGCAGAGGGGGCTCCTCAGGGCTCCTGGTGCCCTGTCTGGGGGAGGAATCTGCAGGGGAACGGATACGCGGGGGGGTGTGTGACGCAGTCACGTTGCTGTACTCCTGGAACTGACCCGAGGTCGCAAGTCAACTCTACTAAGATAATCATGAAAAACTGTATGAAAGGAGCGAAGCTGCCTCAATCAGGTGCGGAAACGTCAGCTGTGTCTTATTACTATCGCTGTGCTTTGCATAAGTTCTCCTGAGGGGCAGTCATAAGTTTAATTCCTATTTCCCATCAGACGCAAAGAAGATAAGTTCTGAAGTGGTAACCGACTCCAGAAGGTAACCCCCTCTTCACTGGAATGCGCTGCAGTGATTCTCCTGCAAAGTAAATTTTCAGCCTTTAATTTGAACCCAAAATGGACCCTGAACCTGGGAATAAATTCAGTTTTGCAAGTGAGTGGAAAGTTCATAATCTCATTTAGAAAGGGGTGCTAGAAAACTTGCGGGTGCGGATCAAACGACCCCGGCCCCACCCCCGGTTGTGGAGTCGGCGCGTGAAAAAGGAGCTGAGGGTCAGTTTACCGTGCGGGCCGGGCGGGCCCTCACTCGGGTAGCGCAGGGGAGCTCCGTGGGGCCCGTCCGCCCGTCACGGTGGCCGGTCGGCCTGGTGGACGGCAGCACGGGGGGCTGGGGGCGGACGTGCACCCAGACGCGTGAGGGACCTCGTCTGACTTATTTCTGCAAGTGGTTACTTCTGCTCAGTTGAGATTCGATTCCGTCCTGGAGCCTGCTGTGAAAGACGACACACAGAGGGTTTTAGGAGAAGGTGCCCATTCTTTGCAAGATGTTTTAATTATGTGGAAGGTGACGGTAGTGTCACGTCCTCTCACTCTCGGGATTAAAGTACCTGAAGCTGGTAAGTGACGGCTGACGGCTCAGCCGCACTGTCTGGTGGCTCGGCCTCCCTGCCACCTCCGTGGTGCCGTCCACACCACCCGTGGCGTCTTTGTGAGCCTCCCGGCCCTGTCCTTAGAGCGGATCGGACTGTAGAAGAGACGCTCGCCCCCTGAGCCGTGTCTGTTCTGATCAGGGCTGTTGGCGTCTGTTTGTTCACAATGTGAATTAAGCAGAGTGTAAACTGTTCATTACAAAAGGTGACCGGAGTTTCTAGTACGTAGTATATCAGTGTAGTGAAAAATAAGTCTCATGTGTGCTTCCTCTGAAAGATCTGAATTAAAGAAATTCTTGTGGAAATATAATCAATTTTGTTCCCCACACATGTCTGAGCTCCACTGATTAAAAAAACACACAGACTGTGCTTGACAGATTTGAATGTCTCTCGAGAGTACACAGCAGGAAAAAACGCAAAGTATTTCCTGAGTTAAAATGAAATTCGACGGAGAAGCTGCTTCACCTCACGGGCATCTAAGACTCACATTGTGGAATGCTTATTTTTGCTTAGAAAATTACATTTATGTTCAAAATAATTGTGTGGCTAACGCTCTAAGACTGGCACTGGTGGTTGATAGTTCTGTCGTTTTGTAGGTTGCCGTGTCTGAAATCCTCGGAGTGAGGGAAACACAGGCTGGTGTGCGGATCGGGGAAAGGGGGTGAGCGCCTAGCGCATGAAGTCAGTTCAGCCTGCAGGCGCCTCTTCCTCTGCGCAGCCAGGGTCCGTCAGCAGGGAAAAGCTGGCCGGGAGAGCAGCAGCGTCACCACCCGCACCGCCAGCCCCTCCGTGGGGAGCGGCAGGCACCTTGCCTGGTTGGCAGCAGCTGCTCTCTCCGTCCAGGCAGAGGGTGCTCGAGGACTCAGAAGGGGCTGCGGGGGGAGACCCGCTGGTGCTCCAGCCAAGGTCAGATGCAGGCCTGGATGTGCGCCGTTTGCCGCGTGTGATGGTCTGTTAGGGAGCCTTGGGCCAGAAGATCCCAGTGGGGTAGGAACAGGACCTACCTGGTTCCAGGGCAGCTCCCGACTCTTCTAAGGACTGACCCACCTTCCCTACCTGAGCCCACCTGCCTAGGTCGGGCCTCTCTCTGCCTCCGTGGCCTCTTTCACAGCCACACACACCACGGGACCATTTTAATTCACTCCAGGAACTTTATTCCCTCTGCTCAGCGCCCCCACGCGCGCCTCACACACAGCGGCTACGACAAGTGCTCGGAAGGGGGAGCGCACCGGGCCGTGTCACTGTCGCGGGTGGGCAGTTCCAGGGGGACGTGGGCGTGTGCATCTGGGTTCTTTCATCTCTGGTGGCCCAGGGCTGTGGCCGAAGGAGAATCAGACATTGGACAGAAGGCGCTGGGCTGTTCGTTGGCTGTTTCTGAGCCGGAGTCCTTACGCCGAGCTGGCCCATCGCGGACTTGGCCCAGGGTCTCCCGCACGCCCACCGGGACCCTGGACCCCGTCCAGACTGTGCCTAGGTCACAAGCAGAGGTGGCCGGGCCCTGGGACAGGGAGCCACTCGTCAAGAACACCCGGCCGGGCCACGGCTCTTGCTGTGGGGCAAACGTTGCAAAGCCAACGAGCGGGCCCTGGGGAGGACCCCAGCCCCGGCCTTTCGCTGCTGGACTCGTGACCTGCGTCCGCTCCTCCTCGCTGGCGCGACTCCCGCAGGGGCCACTCGGCCTGTCCACCGGCAGCTGCTTGTCGTCATGCGGCTTCCGCTCAGGGAGAGAAAGCCCAGCTGAGGGTCTTCTTGAGGAACCCCAGAGACCAGCGGGGTGTTCGCGGTTCTGCTGGCACGCGGTGTGCCTCCCGCGGCTTTGAACTTGGGCTTCCCTGACGTCTTTTCACGTCTCGCTTTCCTCCCGTCGGTCTGCTGCAGTGAATCCTCTGTTTAAATCATTCAACGACTTTGTCCCTGAGAATATAATTTAATGCCTTTAATGACAATTTAAGACAACAGTGTCTTATGGGTATCTGAGTACCGAAGGGTGTGCTTTTTTTTCTTTTTTATTAAAGTATAGTTGATTTATAATGCTGTGCCAATTTCAGCAACTTTTTACCCACTTGCTTTTCTCATGTCGCGCTTCGAGGGTTCTTTCTCTACGGTGCCTATGAGCCCTTTGTCGTTTAGGTGATTTGCAGGCATTTGCTGGACGTCACCTTCCTTTTATTTTCTTAACAGTGGCTTTTGCCAAGGGTTTGAATTTTGACGAAGCGCATCGGTTTTTTTTTGCTTCTAGATCACGTGTTTGGTGTTGGAGAGAAAGCTCATGCCTTTACCCCCTGGCACCACGTTTTGCTCACACCTGGAGGGAAAGTCTGGGACTTTGGCGGGTCACACTCTTCATCTTGGGGGCAATTCGCTCTTCGTGACAAAGGGACCCGTTTTCACAAGTTCTCAATTCCATTCAATGACAAAAACTTCCACATGATTTTATAAAATCATCTTCACAAACTCCTCAAAACATTATTCTCCCTACTGTTTCACGCCCACTCGAATAACGAAAGGGGCACCGGAGAGGCAGCTGGGGTCACCTGTGCCCTGAGCTTCTTCACCCAAACCGACTGGGGAGCCCCCGGCATGCCTCCAAGTAGCTACAGGTGTACGGTCGGAAAATAATAACTTTTACCTTTCCGCTGCATGGGAGAAAGACATTTTTACATTTTTCGTCTCATAAAGAAATAAACAAAAGCATCAGCTATGGCTCTTCCCGGCTGCGTTTCTTACATCTATGTCCGTGACCGAAAGACGGCCCTTCTGGTTATGGTGCGTCATTGTTTTTTGCACTTTTAATTTTTACCTAAGTTTGTGCTGCACATTATTAATAACACTTTACACTGGGGAGACTCTTACTAGAGAAAAATAAATTACTATTTAACACCAAGATATTAAACGAAAGTTGTTTGAAGTTCATAAGATTCCTTAAAACTTAGAGCGTGAGTACGAAAGGTAACCGAAGACCACGCCGTTGATTTATAGAGACAGTTTGGGAAAGTGACAACGTTTTAAATATTTTTATTGGGCAGCTCCAGCTGCATTTCTGAAATGTACACTCAGACAGCTTAGCTTCATTTTTAAATATCGCAGGTGAGTGATTTCCAATGTGTGAGTCCAACTTAGTTTCCATGAGAACTTTCCAGCTCTTTCCAGGAGGAGTTTTCCGTGCTCTCTAATGACCACTTTGGAACACGCGCTCTACGGGAGAGTCGTTTTCGTCCAGGAAGCGCTTCCCCTTGGATGGGAGCCTGCGGCTCTGGAAGGGCTCCTGGGGGACAGCGAGGGACGGGGAGAGACCCCTGAACTCGCCCCAGCACCCGGAGGGCTCCCGGGACTCCGAGTGCAGATGTCACGGAGAGTCCACCCTCCCACCTGCACCGCCTTGGCCTCGCTGGCGCTCCCGTCCCCCCTGCAGGAAGGAGGACTCTTTGCCTGCTGCGGGCCAGGCCCGGGATCGATTCCACTTCTGCATTAAGAGAGCACATTCCTGACAGTTCCCATCGCTGCAAACCCTGGCTCCCTCAGTCACTCAGCGTTGCTTCTCCTCTCCCAGCTCTTCGGCGTTTTCTCCTCTGCTGAGCGAGGGGACCCAGCCTGTCACCCTCACGTGCACAGAGCTGCAAGGCGCCCCAGAGGCTCCGTCCCTCAGAAGGCCGGAGAGAGGGGCACCTGGCTGACCTGGGGTCTGCATGCAGCCTCCTGGACGTTACCGCCGAAGAACTGAGCCGAGGGAAGAAGCCTTTGAAGGAAAACATCAAGGGATGAAAGAGCGACAGAGCCATCCCAAGAGCATGCATCTAATCAGAACCTGTATTCAGAGCAGGTAGACCACTGAACACTCATTAGTCAGGAAGAAAAGAGCCGCCTGAAAATAGACCAGGGGGTTGAGCAGACCCTTCCCCAGACACAGCATAGGTCTTTCAAATAAGGGTGTCGGTGGCATTCGGCATCATTGGTCGTCACGGCAAACACAGGCGAAAACGACGGGGAGCTCACACCCCACCCTAGACAATGCTAACGCCCAACAGACCCACCACACCCTGTGTGGGTGAGGCGGTGAAGCGACTGGAACTCTTCCGCGTGCTGGTGGGCACTGAAGTAGCCATCCCTCGGGAACACAGTCTGCAAGTTTCTTAAAGACGAATACGTGCAAAACCTGCTGTGTTTTTCATCCTAGGCGTTTAACCCAGTAAAACGAAGACGTATACCTGGTCAAAGCCTTGCATACACCTGTTCATAGCAACCTTATTTGTAAAAGCCAAGTACTGGAAACAGCCTCGGTGTCACGGACAGAGGAACGGATAACCACCCCATGGCACGCTCACCCGAAATAAAACCAGGTATGAACGCGTGCCGCCGCGCTGGTGAATCTCAAAATGATCATATGCTGAAAACCAGGGGAAGAAGTCCGACCAAGAGTCCCTAGGACGCAACTCTGCACAAAATGCAAACGATGTTTCAGCCACAGAAACAGACCCGCGGTTTCCTCGGGACCAGCAGCGGGAGAGTGGGGGGAGGGAGGAGAAACTGCCAGAATGCCAGCACATTTCGGGAGGGGTGGCTACGGTCATGACTTTGTGGTGACAGATGCAAGGGACACGTCCGCGGGTTGGAACAGCAAATTGTGCGCCGCAGACACACACCGTGGCGTCTATAGCCCGTGCCCCACCGTGCACGTGCTGGAAACACCGCGGCCTGGGAGTTCTCGGGGCCCAGACGGGGGGTTTGTCTGGACGGTGGTGAGAATGCGAAAGGAGCTTCGAGGGATGGACCGAGGGGCCGCGGGGCCGCCCCGAAAGCGTTCACCTCTTGTCTGTGCGAAGAGGCAGCTAATGTCTTCGCGGACGGGGGGGTCCTGTTTCGATTTGGGATTTTCTTGGTCTTCTCAGTGGTCTTGGCCTTTGTCGAACGGAGCCACCTGCCGCACGCGGCACCAGTTACCCTTGACGGCTGCTCGGGTTCTGTCAGGAGACGGTGCCACCTTTTCGGGACCTGGGGTTTCCTCTCCCACGTGGGTTCCCCCCACCCGGCATGTGCCGCGGCCCCTGCGAGGGACGCGCCCCCAGAACCCGCTTCCTCCTTCCCGCCTCTGCCACCTGCCGCGCCTGGTCGCCAGCGGCCCTTCCAGCGCGTGTCTTCTGAAGCTCTGCCTCTGCTGGTTGTTAACCGATGTCACCTCAGAAAGCACCGGGGTTAAAAATGCCAGAAAAAAAAGGTTGCCAGAGGGTTTTTTAAAACATGCACTTTCGCCACGTGTCTCCCAAAGGCCATGTGTGCGGCGGAGTCCGCAGCCTTTCCCACGTATTTTGCCTTTGGCCGTGGTTGTCTCTGAGCATCTCATGAAAGCAGCGACCCGCCACATCGGCTCCGCCTCGGGACAGACCTTCCCGGGGGACGGGGGACAGCAGCGGCCCAGCCGGGCAGCGGGAGGGCCGGGGCGGCCGGTGCTTCTGCCGCCACAGGGACGGGCGTTTCCTCGAGTTCTGAGCAGAGAAACCGCCCTTCAGCAGCTTCCCAGCGAGTGTGCACATGCACATGAGGCCCCAGGGCCCAGGGGCGCCCAGAGGTAAAGACGACAACCAGGGCTTCTGAGCCTTTGGAGTTATTTTAAGTAGTTTCAGATGGTGCAAAGCGCCCTGAACAAAAGTAAGTCAGCGATGGAATGGACCCAGAAAACTGGATGGAAACAACAGGGCGAGGCGGGGGCTGACGCGTCTTAAATCCCCTCAAGGCCTCCAGCCCAGAGTCAGAGCGGAAACTCTCGGGCTGGAGAGGCCTCGGGGCGAGCGGACCGGGCAGGACGAGCCAGGGGCTCGGGAGGGACAGCAGGTGCAGAGGCGGGGGACCGAGAGCCGTGAAAAACATTCGTCTAGATTCACACCTCGGTGGGCTGTGCCGTTGGCACGACCGCGAGGCTTGGTGACTCCCACCTTCGCGACTTTCCCACCGTTCGTTGAAACCACCCTGGGGAACCTCCCTCACGTTGGGAACTATCTGAAGACCTAAACGGCACAGCTTGGGGCCCCCAGGGCAGGGTTCTGGCGGCTCCACTTGGGGTGCTCCCTGGGCCCCCACAGATGCTGGGGCTCCTTGGACCCCCAGCTCCCAGGGCCTGACCCTCAGATGCTGGAGCTTCTCGGAACCCAGCTCTCCTGGGGACCCCACCCCCGACAGATTCTGGAGCTCCTCGGACCCCAGATCCGGCCTCTGCAGCCCTTCCCCAGGAGGCAAGGCTTCCTGGGAAGTGTCTCCCAGTGTCAACCGGGCGTTTCTGTGTTGCTCCCAAGGCCGCTCCTTGGCTCTTTGACTCCCACCTGGTCCACAGTCAGGCCCCGGGATTCTGCCGCGAAGTTGGCGTCTGGTGAACGCAGGCTTTGCGGAGGAGCACGGATGGCCCAGGCTCCTCAGCAGCAAGGGTGCGCCTGTGGGTGCTGTAGGGCAAGGGGCAGGGGAGTGGGAGCCAGGAGATGGTTCTGGAACCACTGACAAAGGGCACAAATGAGATGCAAACCTCAGAGCATCACGGCCACCGTCCCCAGCATGTGACTGGGGTTGGGGGGAACCCACCAGAGGCCAGAGGCCAGAGGCAGAAGAAGTTGAGCAGAAAGGAGCAGGCAGCAAAGTCCCCCACGCAGGAAATGGGCGCCCGGACAGGATGAGAGCAAGGGGCTGGCCTGTACCCCACCCCCCGCCCCCGCGCTCAGCACGCAGCGCAGGCCTGGGGGCCGGCGGTGGCTGCTCAGCTCCTGGGCCCCTGAACGCGCAGTCAATGTGAATCTGCAGGAATCCTCTGCCTCACAGTCTGGAAGCAACGCTAATAGTTATCAGATGTGACTTGGGATTATTTTTATCTTGGGAAAGGAAAACTTTGACCAAGAAATCATTACATATTTAGTTTAACATTTCTTGAATAGAAACACATTTCCTTTGTTTTGTTTGCCCTCCGGCTACAGCATTTTGAAAGAGTTGAAAGGCAAGAGTTTGGAAAATACCAAAAGGAGCATTTGTTGATTGGTTTGTTTGTGAGGTTTGCATGGGTTTGGCGTATCTAGACTTTCAATTCTTTTGGGGATTTTCTCGGAAATATTGTCCTGAGGCTTCTGGCCCCTCGGTGTCAGTATGATGGACCCAAGCTCTCTCTAGTGGATTCTGCCCTCTGCTCTCCAGAGATTTCCGCTTGGGTTTCCACAGAGGAGGGAGGCAGGTTTCACCTGAGCTCCTCCAGAGGAGCCATGGGGTGGCCCTGCGTCCTGACGGGTCTCGTTACTTTTGGAGGGGGTCCTTCAGGAGTTGCTGCGGTCCTTACCCAACACGATGAACCGAGGCTCCGGGAAGTGGTCGAACCTTTACACTGAAGCCTGCATCCCCCGCCGTTCTCTCCCGCTGCTCAGGGAAGGATGCTGGGTGCTGAGGACAAAGTAAACCTGGCAAGTCTGAGGTCAGCAGAGGGCGGGGGGCGGGGAGCCTTAGGCCCCCCGTTGGAGGACTGTGCAACCGGCACATAAGCCGGGTTTGTAAGGACGGCTTCGCCTCCAGCGCCTTTGGCAGGTGCGGTTCCCAAGGACTCAGGAGACCCGTCTCCCCTCTGCCCAGGCTGTGGTCAGTGGACACTCGCTGTCCCCCCCCCGCCCCCCACCCTGGGAACCTCACAAAGGGGACAGTGAAGGGCCTCCTGCCCTCCCACCCCCCCAGGTCCCGCTCACCTTCCCCGCAGCCTGACGGCTTCCTCCCTCAGCTCCGGAACTTACCCGAAAACCCTTGCCCATCTGGCTCAGTCCATCCATCTCCCTCCCGCATCACGCATCCCGCGACTGGAACGTGGGGGCTTTGGTTATTTCTGCTCTAGGGCCTGCGTCTTCCTGAAGCACGAAGGTGTTGGTTTCATCGTAAGCTCCTCAGTGGCATTTCCGCCACAGGGTCCCTGCATTTCCAGGTCTGGGAGGGACATCGTGAGGGGCAGGAGAACGATGCTCAGCAGGTGAATATGCCCCAGTCTCCGGTGTTGGAGGTGATGACGACGTACGTTTCACATTCAGACACGGTCTCGTCACCGGAAACTTAAGTGTCAGTTGAAAGAGGCGGAACCGTATAGCGACTAAACCACAGGTAACTGCCATCCTGCCTGCAGAGCAGCTGGGGCTACCGAGCCAAGGATGGGCACTGCTGCTGCAGGACGTCTGCAAACCCCTCGTTCCCAGGGCGTGACCCCTCCCGCTCTAAGTGCTAAACGGGGAGCACACGCCTCTGGTCTGGCTCTTCCTTGCCCGCGGTGTGCCAGGCACCGCGGCCGGTGATAGAGATTTAACGGCGAGCAAGATGCAAGGTCCTCCTCTTTCCCACCGAGCACCGAGCTAAGTGTCGAACTGAAAACCATGTGACAAGCTGGAGCATGTTTCAGGAAAACCCACCAGCATGATGAAGAATCTTGAAACAGGTGGAAGTAAAGACGTCATGTTTCCAAGCGGGTTACATGATGGAACCGGCATTGGGGAGACTGGGACGTGTACTGGGCCTCGGTTCTGCGCGACCTCAGAGGCACAGCCTGGTCTGGTACCTGCGAGTCTGGGAGAAGCACCTTTTAGCCCAATGAAGAAAGGAGGCTGCAGACTCCCCATCCTGCCCTGGGCCCCAGCGAAGCCTGGTGACGGCTGCGTAAAGGGTGACAGGACTGGATTATGTTTCTAAGAGTCATCTCGGAATCTGATTCTTGCGTGTCTCAAGTGTCTGTCTTTGCAATCCATTGTGGCTTTCAATGGCAAGTTGAAGCTGAGTTTTCAATTGCAAAAGAGAAGTTTTGGATGATTTGGAGGAAAATGTAGAGGCCGAAACATTCTTTCTTAATTTTTATTTTTTTGGGGGGGTATAGTCGATTTACAGTGTTGTATCAGATTCGAGTGCCCAGCAAAGTGAATCCGTCATTCACACACGCACAGCCACTCCTTTTCGGATTCTTTTCCCGTCTAAGTTACTATAGACGATTGAGCAGAGTTCCCGGGCGGTCCAGTAGGTCCTTCTGAGTTTTCTCTGGTGTGGGTAGGAGTGCGTATATCCTAACCCCAAACTCCTGATTTTTCCCTGCGCCCAGCGTCTCCCCTTCGGTGACCGTACGTTTGATTTCAAGATCTGCGAGTCCGTTTCTGTTGGGTAAACAAATGCGTTGGTATCATTTAAAACCAACACACGTCGTCCTGGAGTTCGCACACCTTTGCTGAGTCCTACACCGCGTTCTTGTCACTGTTCCTCGTGGGACGGGACCTAGTTCTGCCCTTTCTCTTGTCGGTGTCTTGCCCTCCACGGCCTCCGTGTCACCACGAGAGGCGGCATGGCTGCTGTCGGTGCTGCGGGATTCTCTCAAAGCCCCCATCGTCACGGTCGTATTTGAATGACAGTCAGGTTTCAGGGGGTCCTGGCGGCGCCTTAGGACCCTGAACACTTCCGCTTCTTAAAGGAGCAATTTCCAGAACCTAGTTTTGCTGTTGGACTTACATTTATTCTAGGAAGTCCTTATAAACTTTAAAATATACATACTTCTAGCCTGATAAATAGCTGAATAAATTTTTCAGAAGATCATAGTGCTGGAAAAATTAAATAAATGTCAAAAAACAGCTGGAGAAAAAGTCCTCATTTTTTTCAATGATCCATTGCAAACAAAAAGTAAATATATTCCTCGTAACTACTTTCGGGAGAAAAATGACGACTCATTTCTGCAAGTGGATTTTTTAGCACATCCTCAAGGGACCTGTAATTTATGGCAGATTAAAACAAACTTCCTCTGCGAGTCTTACTTTTGTATGACTTTTTATACAAGGGCTGAGAAAGTGCAGTCAGTGTGTAGTTTACAGGGTAATTCCACCCCAAATGCTGCTTGGGCGGGTCTGGAATAACCACCCCTGGAAATTCCTTACTCCACATTCATCTATGCGCCATCAGGGAGTGTTTCAATGCGGCAAGCTACCCGTTTTCCAGAATGTTCTTTCCTTTTTTTTTTTTTTTTTTTGGCACTTCTCAGGATGCTAGGCTCTCCAAGGCACTGGTGGGGCGGTTAGTAAGAGGGAAAGGCTGGCGGGAGGGGGCGACCTTAGGGACACACAGGGGTGTTCAGGCCTTCCTTGTCCCTTCGTCCCCACAGTGAGGGGAGGCAGCTGGTGGTTTCCCGCAGCCCCCGCGCCGCCCCCGCCCCCGTAAGCCCTCCCATCACGCCCTCCACGACTCCCGGTACCCTCATGGCAACGCATCTTATTCAGGCACTGCCTGGAGGATCCATTTTCACTCTTTGCCATTTCTTTGAGTTGCACCCTTTCCTCACAATGTGTTTAAAAGTAATCTACACAACTTATCACGTAAAAGAACTTTAGTGACTCTAAAAAAAGATTTCCTCTTTCTAATTTTTCATGGTTTAGATTTTGCATGTCCCAACTCAACTTAT
>CM052682.1:448420-469608 GCA_028533215.1 Babyrousa celebensis
TAAAGACACATGTCTCTATATCTCTTATCGAAGGGCTTAGTTCCCAGGAATGGAGGGCAGCCTGTTCCCACAGCCTCGTGCCATCCTGCTGGGAGCTGGGTTTCCCACTTTACACAGATGGGAAGCGAGCTCTCGGGAGTGAGAGAATTTCCCGAAGACGGAGCAGGGATGGGGTTTGAGGCCCTGAGCTCTGCTTACAGACAGCCCCCCCGCCCCCCCAACAAGGGCCACCCAAGGGGGTTCAGCTCTTCCATCGCCCTGGGCGGCGCAGGCTGAGGGGTGCTCTTCGGTGAGGAGCGGTTCACATAGTTTCCTGCGTTCGCAGTGCAGCAGTTGTCTGGGATTGAGAGAGAATTCTAGAAGAGAAGCAGCTGGGATCTCTTGGTCAATTCCCAGATGCTTGTATAGCCGCAGCATATTTGTTAGAACGCATGGTGGCCAAAATTCCAACGAGGGTGTGGGGGACTCTGCTCGACCCCCGTCCCTCCCTGCCTTTGCATTAGTTCAGCTGGAGCTGCTGCAGGGCCAAGACAGGGGGTCAGAGACTCAGGCATCCTGTCCGCTCCCGGTCACCCGAGCTCCGAACTGGAGCTGGTGCAGGAACCCGGTCTCCTGTGGGCCGAGTGTTATGTCCGCAGGCCGCTCTGTCACACCGTCTCCTGTACGAAGCTTCTTTTGGGGGTGATTCCATCATCCATCTTCCCCTGAAAATTCTGGTTTTTCATCACTTCTCCAATACACACTTTTTCATTAAAAAGTTATAGACTCAGGTCTTTTTGGTCCTTATGTGCATATGGGATGTGTATTTTTTTTTAAAGGTGCTTATAGAAGCTGGATGGATACCTTTGGGACAATTCAGGATCGCGTGATTCTTTCTGGCGGGGGGTGGGGATCTGGGCAGACCCCACCCGTTTCTCTGGTCAGTTTCTCTGGTCTCCCGAAGAGCCCGTCGTGGCTCAGCAGTAACGAATCCGACTAGTACCCCTGAAGATGCCGGTTTAATCCCTGGCCTTGTTCAGTGGGTTAAGGAGCCAGTGTGGCCGTGAGCTGTGGTGTAGACCACAGATGCAGCTCGGATCCTGCGTGGCTGTGGCTGTTGCCGGCAGCTGTAGCTCCGATTCGACCCCTCGCCTGGCAACTTCCGTATGCTGCCAGTGTGGCCCTGAAATGACACACACACAAAAGATCTCCCCGACCTTCTGGAAGAACTGACTCAAGCACTTGCTGTTTTCGCCAAACCCTGGATCTCTCACTCTGACTCTGGACGCAGGCGACTTCTCGGGGCCTCGCACAGAGGCTGCAGGTGTTCAGAGGCGCCTCTGCAAGGTCCTTGGAGCAAAGGACCTGCCCGCGGGTGATTCATGCTCCTCTTCCCTCTGGGTTTTGAAGTTTTAGATTCGCTGCCTATTGTGGCTGAAAAATGCGCCCCTGTCGGGCGTGTGTCTCCCTGCGTGTTCACTTGAGAGCGCAGCCGGCGCCGGGCTGGAGGCACGGCATTTTCCTGACCCTCCAGAAGGTCCCTCCACGGCCTGGCCAGCAGCGCTGCCTCGCCGCTAGAGTGACCCCAACCGTGGCTGTTAATTCACGCCGGCTTCTGCGGCGTCTCGCAAGGAGGATGACTCTGTACGGGCGCCCCTGCAGGTCCGGCCTCCTTCCTGGACACGTGTGTGTGGGACCCACGGAGCTGGAGTTGCTCCGTGCCTCCCAGGGCGGGGATGCAGGAGCCACGCGTCCTCTTTCCTGCCTTAGGAGTCGAGCTGAGATTACCCTTATGGGCAGGTCTTTGAGGGAGGTGTGCTCTCCCTTTGATTTGCGGGGTTTGTAAATGTTCCATCACCCTATAACAAATCACACAAATTTGTGTCCTAACACCACAGCCACCTGCCACCTCCTGGTTGTCTGAGCCGAACGAGGTCAGACCCTGCCTCCGGGGGCCTCTCTCAGGGCCGTCCCGGCTGCCCTCGAGGTGCTCAGGCCGTGGCCTTTCTGGGCCTCTCCAGTCCCCAGGAAGGAGTGAGAAGGCCCCGCATGGCCCGCGAGGGCTGGGCAATGCTGCTGGATTCGCAGGCCAAAGTCGGCTGTCTGGGTCGCTGACCCAGGGTCCCGGGCTCCCGGCGTCTGGGACTGGCTCTGGGGACTGTGGCCTCCCACCGACTTGACACAGGAACGGCGGCAGCTGCCCTGGGCCTAGGGGCGCAACTTCACGGCTCACACGCCTGCACGCTGTGCGCCCGGAGCCGAGCACGGCTGTGCCCAGAGCGGATGTGCGGTTCCCGACAACCCCGGCCTGGGGCGGACGCAGGGACCGTCCACACAGCGTCTCGCGAGCATCTGATCCACAGCGAGGGACCGGCCCCTCACAGTGTGGGGGATGCCCCGGGCGTAAAGGTTAGAAACGCACGTGAGGAGTTGCAGCCCTGAGGGCAGCGGGTCCCTTCGGGGGCAGGGCTGCACAGGTACAGGCCACACTCTCTTTCTGCTTATCACCAAACTATTTTCCGCTTGTAAGCAACTGGCTTAAATATTGCCGATTGTTCTGTGCGTGAATGAGCATACATCCAATATAAAACCAGCTCCTTGGTTTTCAAATAACGTGTGATATTAATGGAAAAAATGAACATCATGCAAGTAGGGTGGACGCTGTGACTCCCGAGAGGCCCATGGCTCCGCCTGGGCACAGGCCTGGGCACAAGCCCTCCACCACAATGGCCTGCACATGCCAGGTGTGGCGTCGGCTGGCAGTGACACTTTGAACAATGGTGGGGTCGGGGCTGGAAGGAGCTACCTGGCAGAGCAACGACAAAGAGGCTTAAAACTACTCCCCGGCCTCGCCTTTCCTTTCTCAGGGCGTGTCGTCTGGGTGGTGAACATCTCAGAGGGCCTCTCCCGGCGCTGGATGAGCAGCCGTGTGGGCAGAGGAGGCGCGGGCCCAGCCTGCCCCTCCCTGAGGCAGCTCGGGCTCCCTGAGCACCAGCCGTGGGGCCTGCACCCTCGGCGGGAGGCTGCCGACGTCCTGTCCACAAGCCCCGGCCTCAGCCTGACTCCTGCTCACACTCCGGGTTCTTCCCACGTTTCTTCAAAGCCTCCTTCAGCCCCTGGGTATTGGATGACCACTTCCCTCTGTAATTAGCAGCACGGAGTCCTTGGCGAGAGCAGAGTGACACATCCGGAGTTCCTTTCTTTCAAGTGGCTCCAGTTTGGCACCTGCTCACTTTCACAACATCTTTCAGAAAATGACCAAAATTCTCCGCGTGTGTCTCTCCATAAAACACACTGTGCACCTGACACTTGCTCCTTGCTGCACTGAAAGCTCGGAGAATGTCCTGTTTGTTGAATTTGAAAGAAAACCCACGGAGCTCCTCAGAAATCTAGAAGCTGATTTCATTGGCCACTCACGCCAAAGGCCGTCCTCTCAGTTTTCAGCGTGATAGGCAGGCTGATGGTGTGTTTTTGCCTCTATTTTGGACAGTCTGGGTGGAAGCACAGCCCAGAGGGGAAAAGCGCTTGGCAGAGGCAGAGGCGCGAATTCCTGTAAAATTCATCACCGTCACCACCATTGCGACCCCTTCCAAGGAGGTTCAGCCTAGAGCCCTCCTTTCCACGCAGCTCAGTTCCAAATACAACTCGCACATGGAACACGGGTCCTCGCCGCGGGTCACCCGCTGTGACTCCTCGCCTCTGACGCCGTGGGTCGCCTCTGCCGGAACTGCTTTTACCTTTCAGAATGTTTCTTGTTCTCCTGGTTTCCAGTCCTTCGAGGCTCACGACAACCCTCATGTGCAGAGACTTTCGGCAGCCACACAGCTGGACACAAGTGTGGTTCTACTTCCTACCGGGTTCTGCTCACT
The DNA here is from genome assembly GCA_028533215.1 of Babyrousa celebensis. Lineage (NCBI taxonomy): Eukaryota > Metazoa > Chordata > Mammalia > Artiodactyla > Suidae > Babyrousa > Babyrousa celebensis. The sequence goes on from CM052682.1 coordinate 452,269, forward strand.
CCTCTAAGAACCACCAGAAACGCGCCAGTGGCTCAGTGGATGATGGCGATGGTCCCTGTCGAGCTTCCCAGGAACCACAAGGAAACGTGAATTAGCCCACTTCCCAGTGCTGACACCCTGCCTTCACGCACAGGCCAGGTGCCCGAGACAAAGACGCCACTGAGTTTAAAATCCTTAAATTAGAGGGATGGTAAGACTTGAGAATTTGGTGGGCAGCACAGTGAGTCAGAAGGAAAAGTGCTGAATTTAGGCAAATGGAGGGTGGGGCGGGCACGGCTGGCAGGACCCACGCGTGGGCCACTGTGGCCTCTTGGTTCCGTGTCCCTCAGCACCGACCCCTCGGCATCCGAAAGGCCACCACGCTTTGTTCAGAGTCAGACTGTGGCCTTGAAGGTCAGCTCCATTAAAAACGGTCTTCCCTTTTCTCGCCTGAAGTTTTTCTTTTCTTTCGTTTTTCCCTCCCTGTCTTGGTTTAAGGAAACATGGTGGTTTGTCTAGGTTTCTCTGAAGGGAAAGGGAGCAGATTGAAGTGAAGTCATTGTGGGAACAGTACCGCTGTGGCTGCCTTTATGCCAAGAGAGTAACTCCTAGCGCAGTATTATGCGGTCTGACCTTTCTGTCCTACGGTAAAGGCGTCTTATAAAACAGAGCAGGAACTTTCTGGGGCAGTGGACACAGTGGAATTCAGATTCACCGAGGCTCACACCACTCACCTCTCTGAAAACCAGTCTTTTGCTGAGTTAACTGAAGTTGCTAAAGTATGAGTTACTAAAGCACTAAAGTGCTCAAAAGTTACCAAAGTGTTCAAGTTACCAAAGCTCTCAAGTTACTAAGTACTAAAGCACTAAAGAGGCACTCAAATGCTCAAGTTACTAAAGTACTCAGACTGCTCAAGGGCCGTGACAAAAGCACCCGGGTTGCTACAGCACTGAAAATGTGCACAAGTGCTCCGGTTACTAAGTACTCAAGTTACTAGAGTACTAAAACATTACTAGAACACTACTAAAGTTATCATGTAGGGGAGATGTCTTGAGGGGTTTTTGTTTCTTTTTGATTAATGCGAAATATCACAGATTTTGCTAGAGTTTATAAAGCACTTCCTTCTCCACATATGTTTTGTAATTTTATTTTCTTCAAAACCTTATAACGTAGGTGGAGTCGTTATTCTCATTTCACAAAATGTTACGATGCGGACGGTTGAAATACCTGCTCTGGGCCGCAAGGAGTAGTTCCCACCTGATGCTCTCTATCTTTCTCCAGAGCCTCCCAGGGTTTATGACACAAATGTTCTTTTGGCAGCAGATTCTCCATTGACACCATTTGGAGAATTTTTTTTTTTTTTCCTTTTAGGGCTGCCCCTGCAGCATATGGAAGTTCCCAGGCTGGGGGTTGAATCGGAGCTGCAGCGGCTGGCCCACACCACACCACACCACAGCCGCGCCAGATCCAAGCCGCTTCTGCAACAACCTACACCACCGCTCATGGCAACACCGGATCCTTAACCCACTGAGCAAGGCCTCATGGATAGTAGTTGGGTTCGTTACTGCTGAGCCACGATGAGACCGCCCGGTAGTGATATTTCTGTTAGTACATTCGTGCCTCCCTTTGCTCACCCATTCATGTATTTATATGGCAAAAAGGGGTTAATCATGACAGGCTTCCGTGAATTCTGACGTGATGGAAAGTACACGATTGTCTGTCCTAATCGAACCTGAATGCGTGGGCCCGTATTTGATGGCATGACGTGACGTTACCTTGCGGTAAATTCAGGCAACATTCTAAAATTAACCATCACTGCATGTAATAACTAAACTACATACCAGGAAGTGAAGATGTAGAACAGAGTCATGCATGTACTACGTGATCAAATAAATATTAATTAATGTTCCTTAAAATTAAAAAACCTGGCAACTTTCCAACAGCACCACACCTGCTGTTGCCTAACGATGACCAAGCCTCCGGTCTCCCTCTTCACCTGCAATCTCTTGACTAGCGTATACCCAGGTAATCTATGTACGTTTAAGAGGAAATCTTAAATTATTCTCTGGATGCCTGGATACTAAACCAAAGCTTTCAGAGGATACAAATTGTAATGGAAAGAGAAATACCCTAAAGAGTAGTTGTTTGTTCCATTATATGCCCTAGAAGTAGTGCGGATGCAACATTTTTCTTAAAAACAGCAGCATAAAAGTACGAAGATCTTGGCTACTTCCTGACCAATAAATAGAACATCTTACAGAAAATACCAGAATGCAGTTCATGAGTAATTTTAATGTCTGAGAATCTTTGTTACTGACCAAAACAAGTCAAAAGTATATTTGCTTTTGCAATTCACCTACACTGCACTGAGATTATATAAGAAAAAATTATGTAGCACAAAGTTTCAGAAACAGAAATTGACATGAGATAGCCGAGAGCAAAGGTTTCAGGAAGGAATATCTGGAAGATATTATGCAGTGAAATCTGTTAGTTATGAAAGTGATAGAGCCTAAAAATGTTACAGACTTCCTGGAAAGAGTGCAGTTGAAATCTTTCTGGTCCTTGAAATATATTTTTTTTGGTAAGTGCATTTTATACAAATGAGTCTTTAGCTGAGTAACCATTACCCAATTTAAATAATGGAATCACATTTAGAAAAGTGTGGAGTGGAAGGGTGGCTGCACATGAAAGAACGGTCTGGAAAAGCCAAATGGAAACAAGTTTTAGGGGAGTGTAATGAGTGGGTGAAAGTTGATTTATAGGAAAAATGACTGCATAAGGGGTAACCACAGTCATATAAGTATTTTTTTAAGGTTGCAAGTTCAGCCAAAAATAAAAATGTAGAAAAAGAAATAAAAATTCCATCCCCAAAGATAGGTTTTCTCCTCCAAAAACATGATCAAATATTCTTTGAAGTCAATTTTCAAAATCAAATACAGTGAGTCATTACATATTCTTCAGCTTAAAAGTTAAGATCAGTAATCAAAATGTTGCTATAGAAAGTCTATTTTTTTGAAATGTATCAGAAGTTCTTTTTAAGCAGTAAATTGATACAAGTTTAGAAATATTTCTCTACCAGAATCTGAACAGTAAGATTCAGGATTAAGTTCACACTAAAATGTGAGCTCTTTCCTTTTCTGTTTTCATCAGCACTCTTCATTCCATTTCAAGCCTTTAAGAAGACTCTGAGCTTGAGACCCTGCACTGGTTGCCTGTTGGCCCTTCATGCTTTAAAGCTTTAAGTAACTTAATGGTTCCCCAAATTAATGATAAACAAATATCTCCAATTTATTTCAAGATTTGTTTTAAAATTAAAGTACCAAACATTTAAGGAAGAAATTGCATCAAATCTCTAAAGTCTTCGTCACAGGAAAAAGCAAAAGAAATACTTCCCAATTCATTGTATAGCTTTACTATAACACAAAAACCAGACAAAGACCTTAAAGGAAAGAAAACTACAGAGCAATATCTCTCATGAGCATAGAATCAAAAAGCCTCGCAAAATATTAGCCGGCTGAATCCAACAATGTATAGGAAGAATTTTATGTCATGACCAAGTGAGATTTATCTAAGATATGAAAGGCTGTCTCAGTATTTGGAACAAATTGTTGTAATTCATCTCATCCACAGGCTGAAAAAAAAACATGATTATATCAACAGAGACATAAAAAAGACATTTGGCAAAATACAATGCTCATTCATGATAAATAACTAGGAATAGAGAGAGGCTTTTTCAACTTGATAAAGGCTGCCTAAAAAATGTACCGCTAACTTCATACTTAATGATGAGCAACTCTAAGCTTTTCCACCAAGATCAGGTGCTAGGGTCCCCTCATTACTTCTTTTCAACACCCTACTTGAAGTTCTAGCCAATGCAATAAGGCAAGAAAAGGAGACAGAATGCATACGGGCTGGGAAAGAAATGAAAAAACTGTCTTTGTTTGCAGATGACAGTATCATTTATGTAGAAAACCTTAAAGAATTAACCACCCCCCCCCCAAAAAAAAGGAAAGCAAAAAAAAAAAAAAACCTCTTCTGGAACTAAGATGTGATTATAGCCAGGTTGCAGGATACAAGGTTAATGTACAAAAGTAATTTGCTTTCCTTTATACCAACAATGAACAAATGGAATTTGAAATTAAAAACACAATTCCATTTACATTAAGAACCCCCAAGCGAAATACTTAGATATAAATCTAACAGGTTATGGGTAAGATCTATATGAGGAAAACTACAATGCTCTGGTTAAGAGACACAAAAATAACCACAAAACAAATGGAGAGATATTTCAGTGAAAATATTTGCAGAGACACATCTGATAATGGACCGTTACCAAAAATACGAGAAAACTATCAACCTGATCAAAAACGTGGTTAAGACCTTAGCAGACGCCTCACCAAGGAAGGTATATTGATGGCAAATAAGCACATAAACAGATGCTCCAGTCATGTGCCACCAGGGAAACGCAAATTTAAACAACAGATATGTATAGAGTATGTAAAAACTGCATCACTTTGCTGCACGCCTGAAACGAACACAACATGGAAGTTACGTCTTCTTTGTGTCTGTCTAGGTCCCCTGGGAAACAGAGGCCAAAGTGGGGATAGAAGCCCAAAAGATTTATTAGGACTCAACACTTGTGAAAGAGAAAGCAAGGAGGAGATGGTCGAGGCAGGAGAGCCTTCGGAGCGAGAGGCAGGTCTGGCACGCGTGCGGATGATGGAGAAGGAGCAGGGTTTGGTGAAGGGGCTTCAGATGGTGTCTCTGAGTTCACGGCTCTGAGCCGGACGGGCCTGAAGCGCTGAGCTGGGGGCGTGTGCGGTCTGCAGGGGGCAGAAGGCAGGGGAAGTAAATACCAACCATGAAATAAGATAAAAAGTGTTTCACATTCTTGACATTCTAGCAAAAGGATCTCGTTGTCCTAGCGTGTACAGTCAGCCCCCAAGTCAAATGCAGAGATGTTCTTTACTGCATTTCTAGAAACCAAGCCGGCTGGAAAGTATGGCTGCAGCTTCTTGGAGATATTCAGGAAAACAGTAGGTAAAAATGTGGGAAGTGCTATCACGGATGTGAGTGCCGGGCCTTCCCAGAGCTCAGGCTCTTCATTTGGCACAAGTTAACAAGCTCCAAGACTGCTGCATTTTGTCCACGTCCTGCCCCAGAATTTGAATTTCACGTAAAATGGAATTATTTTAAAGTTAGTTCTTCAATAAATTTAAGAGAACATAAACTATGCGTAAGAAAAATGACCTTTTTTTTTTTTCTCTGAACATCTGCAGTTTAAATCCAGAATCCAGGCTGCTAAGCATGAATCAGACCCATCTGGATTACTTTCACCCTGACAAAGTCCTGGTGAAGCTCCCAGGCCCCTTTTCCCCCAGTCTAAGTATATCTTTCAAGATGCTAACAAGCTGTACTCCTCGCACGCCAGGAGCTTGTGTTTGAACTTCTAGAAAGAGAAATTTCAATCCAGAGGCCTTACACTCTGGGTAACCCATGGGTGTGGGGTTTCTTCACCTCTTTCAGTCTCCAGTTGGTTTGTTCCAGAGTCGTTTAGAAAACCACCATCCAGTCTTTGGTATCCGGATGTGCTGGTTGTTTAAAAAGCGCACCTACGCTTCAGCAGGTAACACTGTAAATACGTGGTTGTGTTTCAGAAGAAAATAAAGCATTTTGGAAACCCCATTTCCAAACCGATGGCTTGACTATTGAACCAACAGGCAAAGCATCTCGTCGAAGAAAAAGTTAGTTAGTTCCATCTTCTCCATCGTCTGTCATTTTCTTCTCCTCTTCAGGTGGAAACTCCTGGAAGCAGGCGGGCGTTGTTAAGGCAGCCTGGGGCGGACAGGATGGGTCCCGGGCCAGCTACCGAGTTCCCAGGGCATGCTCCCTCTCAAAAGGCAACTTGCACAGAAAATCCAGGACATTTTCTCACTGTAGGAACTGGAGAGATTCAAAGGACAAGAATATTAAACTTGAGAGAAAACTTAAAAAATCTCTTGGGGGATCTTTTTGCTCCATAAATGAAGCAATGGAGGGGCTCTCTTGGGGCTCGGGGGTTAAGGACCCGGAGACGTCAGCGGCTCGGGTCCCTGCTGCGGCGTGGGTTCCATCCCTGATCCCTGGCCTGGGAACATCCCCGTGCCCACGGCACTGGGTCCCGCGGCAGCCTCTGCCTGGAGAGTCTGAGTCTCTGTATTTGCCCATCGGCCTCCAGGTCGGAGAGCTGCGCTCTGCCCTGTGGCCTCGCTTCTCTCAGGATCTAAAGACAGTCACTCTGCAGTTTGTTCAAATCGAAAGTTCATAACACGGTTTCAGCCCCACTGAACTTATGCTATGAAATTACCTGAATAACACAATCCAGCATTTGTGTAGTAGATCGGTGGTCAAATAGATTACGGTTGAGCCATGAAGTTTAAGGAGAACATTTGTCATAGAAAATATTCCCAATATGCCGATAATCACAAAAGGGAGAATTAAGGAGATATTAAAAGCGATCTGGCTGAATATAAAGAAAATACATATAAGATTCAGGTACGTTTTTGTGCCAGCTCACATATTTTAATCTGCTTTGTCGATAACATTACATTAAAAAACAGATTGTAAAAAACATTTGATGTAGGAAGCTATAAAATTGCATGTGTAGCTAATGAGCCAAACTGGCCAGATGCCGTAGGCGCGTGGGTTGTGAGACAGTCCTGTCAAGTGTGACTTCTCCTTCCAGCTGACCTGTAATCCGGTGTGTGTGTGTGTGTGTGTGTGTGTGTGTGAGCGCATGCGTGTGTGTGCGTGTGTGTGCATGCGCGCACACATGCATGAGTGGGAACTGGCACCCTGATGCTGAGTACGAAGGGCCAGTAACCGAGACGGGTGAGCCGCCACAGTCGTACCAGGAGTTACCATGAAGCTGCGATAATGAAGGCTGCTTGGCATCGGGACACACCCAGTCACCAAGTGAGCTGAGCAGGAACCCTGCCTCGCCCACGCCCTCGGGCTGACACCACCTGTTCTCTGGCCCTGACCCTCTCGTGGCCCCAGGGCCCTTGGGAAGAACTGCTCGGACACTGCCGCTGCCCAGCCGCCTGTCTCTCCTGGAGCCTCTGAGGGATGTGATGACAAAGGCCACAGCATCCCCTGGACCCTCAGCATCCAGCATGGTTTCCGGCCCATCGTAGGTTCCAGTAAATCCATGTGCAAGTGGACTAAATTCAGGGGCCCGCCGGTCAAAGGCCTTCCAGAGCAGTATAGGTAGTGGTTTATTACAAAACGCACGCGCGCGCACACACACACAAACGGTCCAAACTGGCTTCGCAGCGCTGGGCTGGGAAAGCCGTGCGACATTCGGAAGGCAAACCACAGCAGGGCACCTCGGGGCCAAGGGCCGTCCTGGTACCAAGAGTCTCACCGAGGAGGTGCAGGCCCCCAGGGACTCAGCCCCTTTGCTTCAAGGTGACGGCTAAGGGCTTAACCAAGGCTGGAACAGTAGCCGGAGACGTGGTTGGTTACACGACAGGAGGAGCACAGGCTTTGGTTTGGGTTGCTGGATGCGTTTATGGTGATATTTCGAGATTACGTAGTTATAGAAAGCAGCTGGCTAAACATACCCTAGCATAAACCACAGTGAGCCGATGAGTTAAAATGAGGAATTCGTTTAATTCAATACAGGAAATGGTAGCTTGGCCTTCAACGTATACATTCCAAATATTCACTCCTTCACACACACAAAAATGTGAAGCCTAATAAAATACAGATTGCAAAAGGAAAATCTTTCATACTCGTTTTATTATAAAATACTCTTTCTAAGCCCTGCCTTTATCTGAATATTATTATTTCCTTGTAGAAGGTAGGGGAAGGTATATTGCACAGACTGAAGAAAGTTCCATTTCAGAAAATGAACTCGTGATGAAAGCAGACATTGCATCGTTGGGATTCCGGAGCCCTGTTGTGTTCTGTAAAAACGCAGAGCGGGTGCTTGTTGCAGCCCCAGCCGTGTACAAAGTGGAGGTGGAGGCAGGACTGACTGGGCGGGTCCCCCAGGGCCGGGGGAGGGGGGGACCCCGAGCCCCCCACTCCCTTCCGCAAGGACACTGCACCCTGGGCTCCAGCTCAGCTCCATCCCTGGGGCCCAGCTCCCCGGCTTCGCCCCTCGAGTCCTGTCTGCACCTCTGTGTGTGATGAGAGAAACCCTGAGGCTGTAGGGAGCCGGGCCCGGGGTTCGATGGCAGGTGGCAAACTCAAGCTTCGCAGCCACAGTTCCCGGTGGAGCCGGAAGAAGCCACGTGGCTCTCGTCTCCGCCCGAAAGGGAGGTCGCGTGGAGGACGCAGCTCGCCGTCCAGGCGCAGCCCTGGTCGCGGGGGTCCCGGCCCCTTGCTGGGACCGACCCGAGCCGGGAGCCCCATCTCCCACTCGGAGCCTCCTGACTGTCGGCTTTCCGCTCTTGCGTTTCCCTCTTTGTGGGAAATGCCCTGAGAGGAAGGTGCACCTGATACCCAGGCTGCACTCCGTCCCCTCCTGACAAGGGTCGGCTCGCCCCCGGCCTCGCTGCTCAGGCCAGGGGAGCCCCGTGGGCTCCAGGTTAGAGCCACGGGACGGGACGACGACCGACGGACGCGGGGTCGGGGGCTCCCGGCCTGGCTACGCCAGGCAGGACGTTTTCTGAAGTGAGTTTTTCCAACACGGCGTCTCTGACCCCTGTCCCTTGTCGTGATGATTACCTCGAGCCCAGCGACAGGCCCCTCAGGTCAGAGCCGCGGTGGGTCTCTGGTCACCAAGGAGGCGGGAGACGCAGCAGCTGCGGGGGCGGGACTCGGGCGTGGCCGGGGTCCCCGCAGGGTCTCGCTGCTGCTGGCAGGAGGCCCTGGGCGCGCACAGACTCCTCGGGGGCACGGCCTTCTCACCGCCCCGCGAGCCGTCCTGGTAAAATCCTCAGCAACAGAACATCGCCGGGGAATCTCTCAGTCCCTGTCCCTCTCTTGAAAAGTAGGCAGCGTCAGCTGAATTTCTGCCCCGAGAGTGGGGGGAAGGAGTCTTGAGGGTCCGTATTTTTCACGCACACACCCAGGACGCCGTCGCCACGGCAGATGCTCGGGCCGGTCCCCACAGCAGCCCCTTCTCCTGGCCCTCGGCAAGTGAAGCACCAGAAGAGGGGCGGTGAAAGGCCCAGGGGTGTTCAGGCTCCCGGTAGTGTTTCAAAACTGCTGGTTGCCCTTTTTCATGTCACAGGACAACGGCTAAACGGGCTGACCAAAAAGTCACACGGTGTTAAACTGTCCCTGGGAAGGCGGTTTATCACTGCGAGCGCGTCCCTAACCTCTGCCTTCCTGAAGAAGTGAAACTCAAGTGTGGGGGAAGAAACAGCATTTGGGGAACAGGGTTCTTGTGAGGGTCGCTTTGTGCTGTGGCCCCGGGTCCCTGTGCCGTGCCCAAGGCCCGGTACCTCCTGTGGCAGAGACCTGGGTGGTTCCACCAGGAGGCCAGCTCGCCATCAGGAGGCCAGAGACGGGCACATGGCAGGGCCCCCAAGGAGGATGGACGGGAGCCTCTGGACTGTCCCCAGGCCCCGAGGGAGGCTCCTGGGAGAAGTGGCTTCCATGCCTTTGCCCGACTCCCAAGGAGTCATCCGGGACGTTTCAGAGCCCGGAGTGACCAGTGTATTGACATACAGGTGACAAAGCTGTGTTGAAAGCGGTGTTGAAGGCGGTAAAACGCATTTCGGTGTTTGCAGCTGCTCACGTACAGCCCGCCTGAACCCCCACCTCCCTGCCCAGGACCCTGCAACCCCCTGAGCTCAGGCCACGAGGCACAGGCCCGCTTGAGTCCCGACCCCACCCTGGGTCCCACGCGTGACCCACCAGAGAACTCAGGAAAATCGGTCGTGGGCCACGCTGAGCACCTGCTCGGGGACCGCGGGGAAGTCAGCAAACTCGGGGCTCTCTGTCTGGAGCCGGGACACCTGGGCGTGGGCAGGGCCTGCAGGGTTGCCCTCTCCTTGGAGGTGAGGACTCTGTGTTCAGGGCTAGCAGACAAGCTGCCCAAGCTCCCAGCCGCCCGCCCCCGCCCTCCGACCCCTGTCCTGGGTGCCCTGGGCTTCGTCCACCGCGTTAGGAGTGGGTTCCATCAGAATCCAGGAGCCTCACTTTCCACTGGAGTTTTACCTTTTTATTACTTAATTTAATTTAATTTAATTTTTGCTTTTGAGGGCTGCACCCATGGCATGTGGAGGTTCCCAGGCTTGAATCGGGGCTGTCGCCGCCAGCCTACACCACAGCCACAGCAACCAAGCCCATCTGTGACCTCCACCACAGCTCGAGGCAATGCTGGATCCCCAACCCACTGAGCATGGCCAGGGATCGAACCTGCATCCTCATGGATGCTAGTAAGATTCGTTTCCGCTGAGCCACAACAGGAACTCCGCATTTTGCCTTTTCAGAGTTAACAAAACTGTATCATTATAGGTCAAACGTTCCCTCCTAAGCCCGTTACAGCAAGTTCTGGTCTGACTCAGGTATCGCCTGCTTCATGTGCGGCCTCCACCCCCTCCCCAGAAACAAAGGAGACCTCACTCACGGGGGCGTCCGAGGAGGCTGAGCAGAGACCTGGCTCAGACACAGCCCACTGTGCCAAGGACACACGTCAAGTGCAGGTTTAGACGATTCGGGTCTCGCAGGCGGAATTTGGCAGAGCGAGTGCGCTTGCCCCGCGGGAGCGACGCTTCTTTATAAAAACACTGAACTGATTGAATGAGTGACGTGAATTCTGATGTTGCCCCCGGCATAAATTCAAGGAGACCCCTCTTCCTTGTGCTGCCAAATGCTGGGACCGCTCCTGGGTGGCTTTGGGCTCACCTGCAGCCCTGGAAGTGGTTGTGTTCGCGCTGGAACAGTCAGGAATTGGACGTGAAAAACGGAGTCCAGCATCTCACCTTGATATGAGCTGTTGCTGTCAGAAAAGCAGAGTATTCCAGCCTCGGGAAAATGTCACACAGTTCGCAAGGGAAAGCAAAATCTTTACAGTCCGAATTCTTTGTCTTTCAAAAACTAATTGATGTATTGAAACATTCACGTCGTAGAGGTAAAGCCTCTGCTGGCTCTTCTGGAGAGCAAAGCCCTCAGGGGCTATTCTGTGCTCCCATCATCGCTGTTCATAAAAGAGCCGTCCAGTCTAAACTAGACAAAGGAAGCCGCGGGGTGCAGATGGACTCGCACCTGGCAGGAACAAAAGAAGAATTCCGAGGTCGGGCGCCTCCACGCCCCCGAAGCGCTGCCCCACCGAGGCGGCCCTCGGCACCTCCATCTCTGTGTCCCCTGAATCCCTGACCTCGCTTCTTCCCCAAGGCCATCTCCGTGTCAGCAACTCTGCCTGCCACCTGCGCTGCCACCAAGGCTCCGTCACAGCAGGCGGCTCGGCGCCTTCTCTCTCACTTCCCCACCCCTGCCATGGGGGCATTGTGTCCCCAAAGGCACGTGGAAGTCCCGGCCCTCTGTGCCTCCGAATGTGGCCTTTTAAGACCCGTTAGGGTGAGGTCACTGGGGTGGGTCCTGCTGCAGCAGGACGAGGTCCTCGTCAGGGATGCCACCAGAGACATCAGGGAGGCGCCGCTGGGGATGGGATGTGGTGGGGAGGAGACGCGCATCCTGCCCCAAGGAGGCCCTGCCTCGCGGGCACCGGCAGCCGCTGGGCGAGGGGGCATGGCCTTTCTCTGCGAGGAGAGGACGCGCTTCTGAGCGGAGCTGCCCGCGCTGCTCACAGGGCGGTGGCCCTGGGACCCTCGCGCCCTTCGTAACCCGGAGCTGCAGCCCTGTTTCCTCATCCATCCTTTGCCTCGTTCCGCACTTTGCTTGGTCTTTGCTCATGTTGTAATGTGCGTGTGTGTTTGGGGGCTTGCTTATTCCTACCCCTGTATAATCTCAGGGGACGGCGTTTGGACACCCCCTGGGCACCTGTGGGAGGGTCCATGGAGGTCGATGGCAAGATTTCCACCCCATCCGTCATCACAGGCCCTTTTAAAGTCCTGGTCCCTGTGGCTCTTACATCAGTAGGCAAAGCCAGCGGTAGCACAAAGAGCACACTGCGTTAGGCTGGAAGACGGACAGAAACGGCTGTGCTGTGGGCATCCAGGTGAGGGTGTCTCAGCCGTTCCCCCCCGGGCCATCACTCCTCCAGTGCAAACACAGCCTGTCCCCACCTGCGTGTCAGGAGGCCAGGCGGGGAGAGCAGGTGCGTGCCCCTGCGTTTGCCTCTACTCTCAGTTGTAAACCCAAGACGGGCGGTTTCATCCCCAGCCATCCACGGGTGCTCCCTGGGTGCCTTCGTGGTGCTTTTCCCCCTCTGCGTTGGCCCTCGGCGCGCTGGTTTCTCATTGGCAGACGGGAGCTCAGTGATGCAGATGAGGAGTCAGAGTTTACACAGCCTGCACGTGCTGCTGCCTCCCCCTCTCTGTCTCTATCCCAGTTTGGGTTTCTTCTACAGGGCAGAGCAGATGCAAGGCTTCCCAGAACTGTCTGCTCCCACAGCTGTAGCTCTGCCACATGCTCGGTTCTTACTGACACCATGCTGGTTCCGCTAAGCAGCAGGGACCCCGGGACCCTGGGAGTTTAGTGCTGTGCTCACCCCGGAGCACAAGGGACCCTTGGACACAAGGGACCCTCTCTTAAGCAATGGAAAGAGATACCGGAACTGTGTTTTCTAACTTGGGTTTTATTTTAGGATTTGAAAAAAAATAGCTGAAGCCTAGAGGAGGGGAGTATGTTACTTTTACCTAAACTCTGCGGACTCTTGTCTTGGGCGCGTCTGTTTGCATAAATACACCCACATCTGCAGCTGTGTCAGGACACCAGTGCCTGGTCTCATCAGTGGGACAGAATCAGCAAGGGACGCTCTTTATTTCAAAATTCTGCTCACCTCTCCCTGGCAGCTCATCAAAAGGAAGCAGACACAAGCTTGGGAGCTGGGTTTCCGGCTCATTTGTTCTGTATTGTGTTCACTTTTCACATCTAAATCTGTTAGAGACCTAACTGTTTTCCCTTGTATCTTATTTATAACGTTTTTCTTGAATTGCTATGAAAAGTCAAAGTACTGTGAACCCCATCTTAACAAATTTCTCCCAAATGCACACGAAAACTTTTGACTGGATATCTGTTGAATTAATTACTCATTAGATGCTTAAATATTGACTATGCTTAAAAATGACTACCAGTTTTGGGAAAGGCAAAATCATTGCATGAATAAAGCAAGACAATGTCGCTTTGTTGTGTTTTTATTAAGTCTGTTTCATATTGCTCATGGAAAAAAGTTCTTTGCTGAGGCTTGAAAAACCAGACATGCCTGTGGTACATATAAAAGTCTAGTGTTTCCAGTAGGTCGCCCGCTACGGGCGCAGAACCAAGAAATCATCCTATGGGGAGTGAGCGTTCCTGCTGCTGCTTCCGTCCCTCCATCTGCCGTCGTGGCTGGCCCTGGGGTCACATGGGGGGAGGCGAGGCCCACTTTGTGCGAGGCAGGCTGTTTCCGGCCACATCCCTGAGCTCAGCAAGTGGAACGTGGCTCCGGGCACACGTCCCTGGGCCTCCGGGACCCAGCTGGCTCAGACCCTCCTGCTGAGGGCGATCAGGTCCCCAGAGGGACCCCGAGCCCTCCCTTCCCGCACGGCCTGTCCTCGGAGGGAGGGCCAAGCCACTCCTTGCTGAGGGGTCCACAGGGACGGCCGGGAGGCCCAGGGATCTGAAGTAAATGCCCTGGAAACAGGCAGTCGAATCTGTCATTAGCACACCGTGTCCCACCACAGGTCATTAGAACGAAGACGTCTGTCACTGTCAGAGGAGGCACGTGGGTGACAAGGTGCCCAGCCGCCTCCGTGGGGCCCCGGGTTCCCCGCAGAGTGCAGGTGCTCCTCCGGGTTGGGCTCGGGGATGTGGGCAGCCCCCGCAGCTGGTGCACGAGCCTGAGAAACCTCATGGGGCGGAGGTGCGTCGGCGGTCCGGCCCCGGCTGTTCCGTGTCCTTGGCGCTGAACCTGACACACAGCGAACACGGGACCTTCACAGCCCTTTAGAAAGGAGAGCTTTTTTGGAGCAGGTAGCAGCGACGTTGCCGTCAGAGGACAAATCAAGCCTCCTGACCACGCGCACAGGTCATCCAAGTTCTCTCGCTCTGCTGACCCTGGTTTCCAGGCCACAGTCCGCCTGGGGACAGAGGAAGAGCTCCGTTCAAACCGACGTGACCTTCCCCTGAAGACAGGGCCCCGCGTGGGCTCCCTGGCCGTCGGTCACCCCAGCACACGAGGCGCAGCCCTGGGCCGGCCGGCACTTCGCAAACTTCTCTCATCCTGGCGCTGTCCGCCAGGCACCACCCCAGGCCCGGCGCCCTGCTGGAAAGGGCTTTTTATTTTTTTTCTTTAGGGCCGCACCCACAGCATAGGGAGGTTCCCAGGCTAGGGGTCGAATCCGAGCTGTAGCCGCGGGCCTACACAACAGCCACAGCAACACGGGATCTGAGCCGCATCTGCCACCTACGCCACAGTTCATGGCAACACCAGATCCTTAACCCACTGAGCGAGGCCAGGGATCGAACCCGCGTTCTCATGGTTCCTGGTTGGATTCATCTCTGCTGCGCCACGACGGGAACTCCAGGAAGGCTCCTTTTCTTCTCTGGTCTCAGCTGGTTGTCTTCCCGGGCCTCTGACCATCGCCGACCCTCTGTGTGGACCCGAGCCGCAGCCCCATAGCCTGACCTGAAGGGCGAGTGGGTGGAGGCTGGCAGAGGCCGGGGTCGGGAGCGGAGGCGGGCCTTTCCCTCTCACGGTCTTGGCTGACAGTAACCCCCTCTGAAGTTTGGGGGCTTAAAAGCCCCCCCAGCTCCCAATGCTCTATCTCCAGATTTGGGGGCTTGGGGACATCAGCTCACCCCTGCTCTGAACCACAACAGCGCATCTGCTTGGAGGTCGGAGGTCAGGTCAGGGCCTGTCCCCCGCAGGGCCTTCCCCAGGCGTCTCCCAGGGCGAGGGGCCTGGCCCCAGGGCAGCCCCCTCCGGGCCGGGCAGGAGCTGGTGGGGAGCTGGTGGCCCAGCAGTACTCAGGTGAGTGCGGGGCAGGCGGGGAGGGGCTCGGCGGGCAGGGCAGGCCCCCACCCACCTCCACCTGCTCTCCTGTCTAAGGGACGCTGCTTCTGCTGACTTTCAGGTCTGCTTGCTCAGTGCCAGGTCCACATTTAATGCAAACTCAGCTTTGTCACCCGAACACGTCTTGCATCTGAAGTGATTCTAGTTCCATTGCACCAGAGTGATGCGGAAAAGGAAACAGCCGTTCATGGTCACATTTAGAGTTCGGTAAAGAAAATAAGACCCAAGTCTCTCAGGGGCAGAGGAGCAGGGGTGTGACGCGGGGACGCGTGTCTGGAGAGAAGGGAACAGTGTCTGCGCTGAACGTGGGGCCTCGAGGCTTCCCAGGGGCGGCCTTTTCCCCAAGTCCTGAGCTCTGCCATTTCCGTCTGAAAGAGAAACGGGCTGAAACCACCAAGCTGCCCCTTCTTCCTCGCACGTGAGGGCAGAGTGGGACCCTCGGTTTCTGTGGTTCCAGGTGTAACAGAGTCTTGATCCAAATCAGGGAAGAAATGCAGGGACAGTGAGTGCGTGTGGCCGCCCCCTGGGCTGTGGGGACCAGACCTTAAGCCTAGGGGGTGACAGTTCCCATCGTCCCCAGACTGCAGAACTCAGAGTTTTGACACGTGTTGGGTTCGGGCACAGGAGAGGAGCGAGGCTGAGGACCGGGACGGCAGAGGGGCGGGGGAGGGGCCGTTTGGACCCGGACCGGTGTCCCCGTGCAGGGCCCAGGCGAGGCCCTCCTTTACATCCTGTGGGAAGTGACGCGCTGAGGACAAGGGCGCCTGGCTCGGCCAGTCGGACGCCCCCACCACACGGAGCACGTGGCTGAAGAATCGCCCAGGAGCACAAACGCCTTGCAAAGCATCCACCGCCCAAGCAGATGGCGGAAGAGATGCCCCAAAGGAGAAGCCCCCTCGCCCAGCGGAAGGGGCACCTTCCTGAACACGCGGCCGTGGCCACTGCGCGGGCCTGGAAAAGGCATCACCGTGTCTGCCAGGATGGGGTCTCCGCACTCAGCTATTCCACCAGAGATGCTTAAAAATAGGGAAAACCAAAGTCTGTTTGAACTCAGTACAAAAATAGCATTTGTGCTGTTTGCGGAGCCCTCCAGCAGATTTAATTATGGGCTCTGCAGTCAGGTGAAGGCCCAACGCTCTTTTTTTTTTTTTTTCCTTTCCCCTTTTGGACTGCTACTTTCCATTCGAAATTTTCCTCTTTCAAGACGTTATATTTATGTCAAGGAGTCCTCAATAAATTATACTCATTTAATTTTATTACGGGCGTGGAGGCCTGAGAGGCATGGCTGCTGATGAAATACAGAGGTGCCGCATTTGAACCGCGCTTTCCAAGAGCAAACCTAGCATTTTCAGAAGCCTGGAGAGGTAATGAACAGAACAAGGGTTTAATTTCAAGCAAGTGGTTGCCCAGATGGAAAGCAGGGACGAGGAGGTGTTTGTCGTGTACTGGTAAGAAAGCTAAAACGTTCTTGTTATAGAAAAAAATCAGCAAAGCCACACTTCTAGAAAACTCCTTCTTTATCACATAGAAAAATTTTCTCTTACAGGAAAAAACATATATTTAGATAGGAAAATGTCGACGCGTTTTTACTTTCCATCCTGGGCTGGAACCAGCGGAGCCGAGTGATTGGTCCACGTCTCCACTGCTGCTTGTTCCACGGACACAGTGGTGTCTCGTGTTGACCTCACATTACCCCGATGCAGCTCCTGCAGGTGGATCCTGACTCCGAGGTCTTGGTGTGGAATTGGAGACCTTCGAAGACGGCCATTGAGGGCCGATTCTTGTGCCAGGGACTTGGGGCCACCCAGGATCTCGGCAGCAATTCTGCGGGACGGCTGGAACCCAGGGTGGACGACAAGATCCCACAGACACGTTGAAGGTGTTTTATCCGGAAGGCGGGGCAGGAAACTGCACAACCAGGAGCAGAGTCACAGGGGCTACACGTCCTGAGTGAAAGAGCAGCCCTTCCATGGGCACGAGGAGGCACAGAAAAATTAAGTTCCCGACAGTTTCCAGAGGCGGAGAAGGAAGCTAGATTAGCAGGCGCGTTTGACCATGTAGAATAAAGGGGCCCAAGCTGAGCGGCTATTGGAGGAAGGGGGGGGAAGTGAACTCATCTGCACACACACACAATCTTTCAGTGATATTTTTTCTACATCAAAATGTCATGAAAATATCTGTTAACAAGAAATAGTGACTATGACACCCCACCTGTGACCTCCCTCCTGTGACCCCCCTCCTGTGAC
>CM052682.1:470108-494237 GCA_028533215.1 Babyrousa celebensis
GTGAAATCTAGTTCTGATTACTGACTGATGGCCATAAAACATGGGCTTTCGCGTGAGAAACCCTGGCTGCACGGAGCGCTCTCCTGGTCTGCACGTCGTTTACGCTGGGATTTTGAGAACGTCTATCCTGCACGATGCTTATAAACATACGTACTTTTCCGTGTATTTCTCTGCTGTGTCTAATCAAGGTCTTCCTACAGGCTGACCTTCCGTTTTGATCAGGTTTGGATAAAACCTGCTACTAACCAGAGGGCATGAGAGCTGGAAGCATTTCCCCCAGAACGGCTTCTGGGACGGCTCCCTCTGAGCCTCGCGCCTCTGTGACCCAGAGGACATGTCCACCCTGAGGCTGGTCCCCGCCCTGTCCTTTTGGGCCCCAGCCAGGCGACAGGGACAGTGGTCAGGGAGGTGTCCTGGAAGCTGTCTCCACTCTGGGAAGACCAGCTGTAACGACACGGTGGTGGAGTGATGCCAGCTCGTGACCGCCCCCGCCGCACGCCCTGCCGTGGTTGTGGACTGATGCCAGCCTGTGATTGTCTCCACTGCACACGACCAAAGGCCCTGCCTGGTACCTTCCCTGAACTGAGTTGCAAAGGCCGTGATCCCTCCATCCGATGCCGCCAGACAGGAAGGGACAGAGGCAGCGATGACGTGAGGCGGGGAGGCCGCTGTCTTAGCCGACTCCCGATTTTATAAACACGCATGCCTGACGGCACGTCCCCAGGATGGGCCCTGGAGGTGGGATGGGGGGCTCTGGCCCTCAGCTCCGCAGGAACCCGCCTCCCAACACGGTGAGATGGTTGAGAGTAACTCACAGGGGCCTGGAAGCTTTGTCCCTCCAGAGTTGAAGGGACTGGCACACACGATCCAGCCGAAACCTCCAGGTGGCAAAGAACAGCAGCCTGGCAGCCAGGCGGTGGCAGAGCCTCAGCCCCACTGGCTTCGTTCGCTCCACCTGCTGAGACAGCTCTTCACTGGACGCCAGCCGGAAACTTATGAGACGTCGGGAGGCATGAATTTGATGAGCGGCCTGTGCTTCCAAATGTCCAGGTCAAGTTTTTTAAGAAGTTCAGGGGCTCCTGCGGCCGATGAAATCTGCTGCAGAGAACGAGACTCCTGTGTGTGAGTCTTGTCCTGCCTCGCCGGCCCCAAGACCGGGGGTCTGCGGGAGGAGGAAGTGGACCCCCCACCCCGCCCACCCCCAGGCCAGGTGTCCCGCCGAGGCCTTCACCTTGAGGCAGGATGCGCTCCTGCACTGCTTTCCTGCCTCGGCCTCACGGCTAGTGGAGTAGTTCGGGTCCTGATCGGCTGAAGGGTGGTGAGGGGAAGTGACAAACTGAGAACAACTGAAGGGATTAAGGTAGGAACACGCCACCGCTTCTCCATAGCACCAGGCTGAAGCTGAAAGGCAGAGCTTATGTAGACTTTATGATTCAGGTTTGGGCAAACACTGAATTTCTCTGGAAGGCGAGATACTTGTGCTCATCTAGTCCTTGGCATGTGGTGCCTCGGCTTCCTCTGTAAACCACTTGTCCCTGTGAGAGGTTTTCTCTTCCATGTTTATAGGAAGTAAATTACTGTTATAACACGGAGTATATTTTTTACAGTTATAACCAAAGTGTCGGATTGCTACCCATGGAAAAATAAATGTCTTGCTGGCTACCTGGCACAATTCCTCTGGAAGTCTTTACACGCCCCCGATGCAGCATCGTGACAGCCCCATCAGCCTCTTTTCCCGTCATTTGCCTACACGCTGTTCTTTCTGTTCTGAGTAACGGCATTTGCTCTCGGCTGCCACCCTGACTAGGTCGTGAGTGGCAGGACCCAGGCGAGGACTCTGAGAGATGCCAGCCTTCTCTTCTCCTCCTGGATGCGGTGGGAACCCTTTGTGTACAAAATGCTGGCTCCTGCATTTTTCAAACCTGCCCCCTGGCATCACACACTGTAAAGCCTGGACACCCTGACTTCAGCCCTTATACCCCCAAACCGCACGTGTCTTGTCGCCAGGGCTTTCTCTCAGCCTCTGGCTCCCTCTCCCTGTAGGACAGATGGTCGGACTCTGCAGAAGCCCCTGCCCTCCCGTCTCTGCCTCTGCTCCCCTCCCCTCCTCACAAGCTCACATCCAACCCCTCTGCCCACCAGACAAGCAACTGCCCAAGGACCACAGCTCAG
The DNA here is from genome assembly GCA_028533215.1 of Babyrousa celebensis. Lineage (NCBI taxonomy): Eukaryota > Metazoa > Chordata > Mammalia > Artiodactyla > Suidae > Babyrousa > Babyrousa celebensis. Next base: position 472,281 of record CM052682.1, read on the forward strand.
CTGGGGACCCCTGACCCGGGCAAGCCACATCCAGGCACAGAGTCCACGAAATTCCACGGAAACTGATTGCATCTCTGATCTCAAGGTAATTTGCACGTGTCTTCTCATATACGGAATCATCTTATCTCAATCGCGTTTTTGATAACACATGTGGAATCTCAGACAGAATACAAATGAACTTATTTGCAGAACAGACCCACAGACTTCAAGAAACTTATAGTTACCAAGGGGGCAGGTCGGGGGAGGGATGGCCTGGGGGTTCGGGGTCGGCACGTGCACTCTGACTGGTCGAGGGGACCTGCTGTGTCGGGCGGGCGGGGAACTCTGCCGACGTTCCGTGATGGTCCACGTGGGGAAAGAATGCGAAAGCGAGTGGGTGTGGGGACAGGTACAGCTGAATCGCCGAGCTGTGCAGCAGAAACATCACCCTGCAAAGCAACTGTGCGTCAATAAAACTTTAAAAAACAAAAACCAGGATGTTTTCACATCTAACTTTCCTCCATTACGACATAACCTTCCGAGCGGACTGACTTACCCGAGGGGAGGGCAGCTCAGGCTACAACGTCAATAAAGAATTTCCCAGAGCTGGAGTTCCCGTCGTGGCGCAGTGGTGAACGAATCCGACTGGGAACCATGAGGTTGCGGGTTTGGTCCCTGCCCTTGCTCAGTGGGTTAAGGATCTGGCGTTGCCGTGAGCTGTGGTGTAGGTTGCAGACGTGGCTCAGATCTAGTGTTGCTGTGACTGTGTAGGCCGGCAGCTGTAGCTCTGATTGGACCCATAGCCTGGGAACCTCCATATGCCGCAGGAGCGGCCCAAGAAATAGCAAAAAAAAAAAGAAGAAAAAAGAAAAAAATAAAGAATTTCCCAGAGCAACAGATGAAGAAATCAAGGAGAGAGACTCGTGTGGAAGGGCGGGCCTTGAGTGGTGGGCTGGCCGGTTCACAGACAGCTCCAGGTGGTCCCTGCAGGCAGAGCCTGGACGCCCCGTGCCCGAGGTCCCTCACTGACTGAGCCCCCGTCCCGGGTACTAGGCAGTGTACCCCGTCTCAGGCAGGCCACGAGGTGCACTTGCTGAGCGCCAGCTGGATGCCCGCTGCCCGGACGCTTGGGGACGCGATGCTGAAAAGCCTAAGCCTTGGGTCTTGTTCTCACGGAGAAACAGGCTCAGACAAGCTGATGTCCAAACACAAAGGTGAGACCAAGAAACGGAAACAGCTGAGACAAGCTCCGCCAAGTTCAGACCTCCTAGACCCGAAGCAGGGCCGCTGGGAGTTGGGAGAGAAATGTTTGTGGAGAACAGACGCGTCTGCGGACCACGGGGAAGCCAGGCTCCTGCACGACTTTCCTTCTGGCGGCACAGAGGGCGGAGGTGACCGGGCAGCTCCATCTCACTGCTCTGGGGTTGCCACCTGCCCCGTTGCACCCGCATCTTCTTCACAATAACAGTGAAAATGAGAATGGTGACAACCGGCAACGCTTTGGAAAGCCGACCCCATCCTAAGGGTTTTGCTTGTCCTTGTTCACTGGGTCGTGGCCAGAGCCAGGACTCCACGGGGGTCCCTCCGCGGGGGTCCCTCCACAGGGGAGCAAACGGAGGCAGGAAATGACGAGTGACCCGCCTGGGGTCCCACGGCCCCGCGAGGCGGAAACAAGAGGCTCCCCCTGCGGTGGCCCTGCAGGGCCACTCTGGAGGGTCCTGGGCTCAAACCCGAGAGCAGGCCCCAGGGACCTTCACACATCCGCCTGCCCGACAATTTTAACAACCTGGAGACGAGTCCGGCTGCCCCGGGGAAGGCGGGACGGGGCGGGTGGGGGGGAGTGCGGGATGGGAGGGGCTTCAGGCCTCTGCGCGCCCCGAGGGGGCCCTTCGCTGGGCCTCATGCGAGTCAGAACCAGAGGAGCCGTCTCTCCACCAAGAAAGCCGCTGGAGGCCTTTACGGGGGCGGCGGCGGCGGGGGGGCGGGGGGCGGGGGTCCGCAAGACCCTCCCGGAAACGCCGGTCCCCGGCCGGCTCACGTCTAGGATCGTGGTACCCGGTCTGGTCTGCAGACCTGGATAGGAAACAGAGGCCCAGATAGGGCACTTGGTAAATTTAAGTCGGCAGTGGCTTTCGTGTGACTTTCTTCTGCTCCAGAAGTTGACATCGTGTCTAAATACGTCCAACTCCTGAATATGCAGGTTTTTACCAAAAAAATGTGCTTCACCGCCACCATTCACCCTCAACCACTAATAATTGACAGATACCAACACGAGGCAGCAATTTGGAATACTTCTGAAATTTTCCATTTCTTATAGGTTGAACTTTATACCCATAAATGTGGAAACCACCACAGTACAATGTCCTCTATATGGATACAGTTTTAACAGTTCTTCTAAAAACTTGTCTGTGGTTTCTGAAGCTTCTCTGGCGGGTTGGTTTTCCAGCAGTGGCCATCTGAAATCATCTCTGCTCTGTATTTGTTACTTTATGACAGTGGATTCACATACATGTTTTAAGGAAGGTGTGTCTGTTTCATGTTTTTCACTTTTAAAAACATGTTGGTGACGCACGTCAGGAAAGTGGGAGCCGCTCCGTGGTTCCTGGATGACCAGTTAGCGCTGAGTTAGCTCCGCAAAGCGAGCTGGAGGGGCCAGTGCCAGGGAGGCACCTCCAGGGCTGAGCTGGGCGAGGAGGTGGCCCCGGGCTGGCACGTCGTCTGCCTGTTCTGCTCTGGTTCCTTCAACCCTTCTCAGGATTAAAAATTCAGATTTTTATCCCTACGTGGGTCTTCCACGACCTGGAGGCAGACAGGGGGGCAGGTCCTACGCGGATCAGAGCAGCGTCAGTAGACAAGCCCTGGATGGGCTCCACGGAGACTCCAGAGAATTCACGTCCCTTCCTCGCCTCCTCTCCGTGGTCTAGGATTGTCTGCAGAGCTGCAGGAAGACCGCTTCCTCTCATGGTAGCTGGAGACAAAACCCTTTTGGAAGACAGATCGTATCTTACTTGTCACATAATATGCTTGCAGCGCAGCGCAGAGGCTGCGTCTCTGGCCAAACTGGACGTGTCGACTCCCCTTCCATGCCAGGTGGTTGGGGCTGCCAGCCGCCTGCATCTGGCCCGTGCAGCCTAGCAGCCCTGAGCTCCCTGGTGTCTGCCCTCTGCCTGCTCCTGGGCCGAATGTCCAGCCGGTGGCCGAGCCCTGGCAGTGACCATCTCTAGGACCGGTTTGCTCCACGGAACAGGGCCAGTGCGCTCCCGTAAGGAGTCCAGGGGCGGCCCCAGCCACAGCTGCTGCAGCTCGCTCTCCTCCTTCGACAACTGGCAGCTCCACCACCACCTGCTTTTCAAGGTCCTCCTTCAGGTGGCCTGCTCCTGCAGGGGTCGGCGTCCTAGGAGGGGATGGTGCTCCTGCTGGGGTCAGCGTCCCAGCAGCCCTGACGGCTTGTGGGTCTGGGAGCCCGTCTGGCACTGATTTTGCGGAGCGTGTGCGGGGAGTGGACCCAGCCTCCTCACGCCAGGAGAGGTCACAGCCCAGCAGGCGGGGGCTACAGAGGCGAAAGCATAGCCACTTAAAAATGAGTTATTTCTGGTTCAGCCCCTGAGGTGGTTTCACTCCTAAACTCTCAAAAATGCACCTGCAGCTTTACAGGGTGAGGCACAGTCTTGAAGGGCTCCCTTCTGTTTGGGGGCTTTACTCAGCAGGAAAAGACTGAGAAACTATTCAGCTCCCACCAGGGACCTAACTAAAGAAATGTAATTCACAGTTGATGTGTTGGGGACTGAGGCACCTGGAGCTTTCCTTTGGACAAATCCACAGGGTTCCCGAAGGGCGCAGTGGGCGGGGCTGTGCCCACAGCACCTGACTGTGGGCGGGGCTGCCGGGGCCCCAGGGTGAGGCCGCCGCCCCTTCTGGTGGCACCTGACAGCATCGAGGGGCGGGTCAGAGGCATCAGCCTGTGACAGAGCACTCTGAAGCGCCAAGGCCGCGGAGGGGAGCCGCTGAGATCCCAGAAACAGATTTGAGCGCTTCCCGAGTCAGGTGGCTCTGGGAACAGTGCCAAATATTCGCACTCTTTCTATATAATCAAAAAAAGAAAAAACTTTCCAAAAGGAAAGCTCACCAGGCAAGGCCGGGCTCAGCGTGGCCCGGCTGCTGGTGCGGGGACAGACGCGTGCTGGGACCAGGGGCCCGGGGAGAGCTTGCGGAAGGGCTACCGGGCGGATAGAGGGCGACTGAGGTGGTTGGGGGACAGCAAGGGAGCCTGACCCGCTGCACCTGGAGGGAGGGGCCCGCCGGGCCCACCAGCTGGCCGTTTGCGGGTGTGCTCGGGTGGGAGGTGCCCGGGCACGGCCTATGGGCTCACAGTGCCCGTCCTGGAAGGTCGGTCCTGCCGGCGAGGGGGGCTGCTTTCCCGCCTCTGGACCAGAGGACAGCGGGCCGCGAGCTCTGCTGTGTCAGACGCGGCACTGAAGATGCTCCCATGCTCCCGGTGTAATAGTTCCCTCTGGGCTGCGAGTGCAGCACGCTTTCTTTTATTCTGCACTTTGCACCTCACACGACTGCGGGCTCCTGCTGGGATTCTTTCGGGTGGCTGAGCAGAACCCCACCTGTCTCTGCGCTTCGCCTGGGGCGTCCTGACGCTCTGCCCTGTCCCCGCGGCGGCTCTCAGGTCGCTGTGTGTGAGAGTGGTTTAGTTAGTGTTCGCAGGTGCCCTGCTCTCCATCCTTTCACGAAGTTTTCGCCATCTTTACATGGAAGGTGGGTTTCCTGTAGACCAAAATTCGAGTCTCCTATTATTGTTAGTACTATTATTCATTCTGATGGTATTTATATCTTCAATTAGACCATTGCTGTTTAAAATAGTTATTGATACAGTTGAATTACTATCTCCCATATCGAGAACTGTTCCCTGCTCATTTTATACTTGTTCTTTGTTCCTTTTTGCCTCGTCTTTCTCTGCCTTCTCTGTTTTTGCTTTTTTGGTGTTTTGGTTTTTTTCCAGCTGCACCCATGGCAATGGATGTTCCAGGCCAGGTCATTTTCCAACTGTGGAATCGGAGCCACAGCTGAGACCTGTGCCACAGCTGTGGCCATGCCGGATCCTTTAACCCTCTGCACCGGAGCCTGAATGCCCGTCTTCTCTGGTTTTATACTCAGCATTTTATATAACCTTATTTTCTCTCAGTATTAATTATATTTCTTTAAAAAAATTTTTCATGCTTGTCCTAAGTGTGCAATATCCATTTACAGCTAATTTGAGACACCCCCCCATTTTTTTTTTCTTTTTAGGGCTGAATACACTGCATATGAAGGTCTCAGACTAAAGGTCGCATCAGAGCCACAGTCACAGCCGCTGGGGATCCGAGCCGCGTCTGCAACCCACACCACAGCTCAGGGCAACCCCAGATCCTTAACCCACTGAGCGAGGCCCGGGATCGAACCCGTGTGCTCATGGATACTAACTAGTCGTGTTCTTAATCCGCTGAGCCACAACGGAAACTCCTTCGTTTTTATTTTCAAAAGATACTTTTAGTAAGAATCGTCTGTCGTAGAAATAGACACACTTACTTAGCAAAAACATAAATAATTTGTGACTTTTTGTTATTCTGTGTTTTTAAAATTCACCTGGTATGTCCCCGCTCCGTCCGTCCTCGCATGTCTGTTCATTCCTTGGAAGAATCTGTTCTCTGTCGGACGCGGGATGTGCGACCTTTCACGGTGCCTTCACTTCTTCCCTCTAGTGACGGTCGCCTTCTCTGTACGTGGACAGGAGCTTCGGAACTGTTTCTTGCAACGTTTCTTGCAGGGCGGAGGGACTGGCCATGACGTCCCCAAGTTTTTGCTCCTCCGAGAACATCTATCTCTCCTTTGCTTTTGAAGGTTAACTCACTGGATGTGAATTCTGCCTGTTTTCTTAGAAAATGTTGTCAGTATTCCAGTCTACTCTGCTCTCGTTGCCCGGTTCTGCTGAGAAGCTGCTGGGAATTTCAGGCCATTCTCGCTCCTCTGTGTTGGTGGGGGGGAGGCGGGGGTGTTGCGTTGGCTCTTTCAGGATTGTCTCTTACCCTTTGGCTGTCTGCAGATGGGACATGGCCGTCCACGGCGGGGACGTTTTAGTATCTGTCCTGCTTGTCCTGGGAGCTCCATGGCTGTCCTGTGCTTCGGATGAGCCAACCTGCTTTTTTCCTGCATTGCTTTATCTCTTTGCTTTCCAGCCTGCGGCTGGTTCAGGCTCTCCTGTTCCTTCCTCAGCCATGCCCAGGCTGCCAAATGAAACACATGTGTCATTTTTGCTGCGGGGCTTTGTTCTGATGCCTTCTTAGAGTTTCCATGTCTCTGCCGACATCGCCCACCTGCTGCCAGTTTGCTGTTGGAGTCCGCGACATATCAGCATAGTCATTTTAAGTTTCCTGCTTGATACTCCCCAAATCTGTGTCACAGCAGAATCGGGTCCCAGCCCTGGCTTTGTCGCTTCGCGCTGTTTTTCTTAACCTTTATCATGACTTGGACTTTTGTGTTGAAAGCTGGACGTGATGTATCGGGTAGCAGGAGCTGACAGACGGGCCTTCGGTGGGAGCGTTGACATTACCGCGCGGGGAAGCTGGGCTGTGTTTCCTGTCACCATCACTGCGGTGTCGGAGGCCCCGGGCCTCTCCAGTGTCCTTGTCACTGTCTCTGAGATTCTCTAAGATGCCCTAGACGAGTCTGCCACCGCAGCTGGTCCAGCTGTGACGCGTGTCATGGCCTCAGCCCTGGCCACGTGGCAGTAACATAACCCTCTAGGAGCTGATGGTTGGTTTCTGTCCTTCGCAGCCCTGTGGCCCTGGGCTGTGCCCCTCTCCAGGGTCTCTGGGCTCCTTCCCATCAGGACAGGCAGGCAGGAGGGGCTGGTAGGGGGGTAGCTTCTCTCACCCCAGGTCGGGTGAGGCTCACCTAAGCCTTTGACCTTCAGGAGTTGCCCTTTTTATCTAATAAGTTCTGGGTGTCTGCCTTTGACAGACGGTGCACACCAGGCAGCTTAAACCACGGGCGTTTGCTCTCTCACAGTCCGGAGGCTGGACCCGGAGATCCAGCCCCCGGGGTGGGCAGGGCCGGTTCCCCAGGCCTCCGTCCGGGGCGTGGGGACAGCCGGCAGCTCCCGCATCCTGGCATGGCTGCCCACCCCCGCCCCGTGTGTCTGTGTCACCGGCCACATGGCATCAGCCCCCCACACCACAGCCTCTGCTCCTCTCTCACCCAGGGAGACAGGATCCTGCCCAGAGGGGGGCCCAGCTGACTGCGAGGAGCCTGCCCCGCCGCCTCTGCGGCCCCTCGGCTCCGCCAGGCTGGGCGGTCGGCCTGGGCAGGCGGGGTGGCGGTGGCCGCTCCTGCGGCTTCGTGGGTCCCCGCGGTGCTGCCGGGCGCTCAGCGGGCGCCTGCAGAGAAAGGGCAGCTGAGTTTAACTGCGTTTGGGGCGTTTCAAGGGTGTGTTTAAAAGTAGAAACTCGCGCCCTCGCGCGCAGAGCCTGGAAGCCCGCGGCTCCGGGTGGGCGCGTGGGCCCGGGTCCGAGAGCAGCAGAGCGTCCCCTCATTCTTCTGTCCCCGCGGTCGCGTGTGTTGATTGTGAGTGAAACGGCAACGTGGGACTTCACACTTATAACAGAAAGGGTAGGAGGTCGGGTATTGCCTCTGTCTTCAAGCCTCTTTTTAAACAGAGTAGAAATTTCAAGGAAAAAACTTGACTGTGTCAAAGTTAAAGGCATGAGAGGGACCAGGGCGCGGTCGCCCGGTGAGAAGGTGACACGCGGACTGGGGTCGCCCGAGATGGGCGCTGGATCCTGCGGCCGATGTGAGGCGAGGGTCCGGGACCCGCAGAGCGTGGAGCGGACGGGCCGGCCGCTGCGGAGAGGCCTGGACCCAGACCCCCGCCCGGCACCGGGGGCTGGGCCCACCAGCCCCGGGCATGTGACCTCGCGGGCCCGCAGCCCCCGATCCCACCACCGGGGGCGAGGTCTGCAGGCCTCACGGGCTCCAGCCCACAGAGCCCCGCTCTCGAGAACTCCTTGGGGAGGACACAGAGATGAGGATTCTAGTGCCCTGAAGAAGACCCGTCCAGCGCCGCTCCTTAGGGGCAGGGCCCCCCTCCGCCACCTGCCGGGGAGATGGGGCTTCTCTTTTCATCGTGGAAACTCTGGCGGGGAGGGGAGAGGAAGCAGTGAGGAGATGGCTGTCTGTGGGTCTGTCTCTCTCGGCGGCTCTGTCTCTGTGTCTCTGCGTCTCTCTCGGTGTCTCTCTGTGTCTTTCTGTCTCTCTTTGTGTTTCTCTGTCTCTCTGTGACTGTCTGTGTGTCTCTCTGTGTTTCTGTCTCTGCCTCTCTCTGTGTTACTGTCTCTCTCTGTGTCTCTCTCCGTGTCTCTCTGTCTCTCTGTGTCTCTCTCTGTGTGTCTGTCTCTCTCGTGTTCCAGGCCCAGCGCACTTGTTGCTCTCCCTTTGCAGTCACCGCAACTGTCCCCATTTCTCCCCTGAACCCCACTCCCGGCCTTTTAAGCTCTGCGAGGCTGACCTGCAGGCTGCTGCCTCCAAGCGGCTCATCTGCAACTTACTAAACGGAGGAACACGGGGCGGATGAAAGACAGGGGCCGCGAACCCAGAGGGTCGACTCGGCCGCAGGCCACAACCAGTCAGGAGTGCGTTCAACAGAAGGTTTTTACCGCGGCCACTCACGACCTCCGTGCTCCCCGCGTCCCTCCCTCCCACCCCTGTGTGTCCTTCGCTGCCCGGCGCTGGCTGTGCGTCCACGCGTGTGGCCTGCAGCGGGCAGGGCGGCCCTTCTCCCGGGGAGGGCGGCGACCGCCGCGTCTTGGCACGGACGCTTGCGCCTCCTGACGGGCAATCAGGGGCTGGAGATGCGCCACAGCCAAGCCCACCTCAGGCCGTCCTGTGGTGGCCATCGCGGCTGTGCCGATGCCGAGGCCCAGGGCCAGGCGAGCGAGAGTGTATCCTGTGCAAAGTGGCAAAAAGTCCCTCCGGCTCAGAAGGACCCCGAGACCCGGTCGCAGCCCCTCCTTTGCTGGAAGCCCCCCCCCGGAGGGGACGTGCTTTGTACATGGAAGCATCCCATCAGCCTCGCTCCAGAGGGTCCCCGCCCTTCAAGGCCCCCGGGACACGGGGCTTCCTCTCACCAGCACGTCTCACCCAGAGTCGCCCCCTTGATGGAATCATACCCATTTGGAGCCCAAGTGGGAAACATTTTTAATGGGATTCCTCGTTTCTCAGGTAGAGAAACTGAGGTCTGGAGAGATTGAAAGACCAGCCCGAGGTCACACAGGAGAGATGGTGGAGCTGGAGCGCAGCCCCGGTCAGCCGCCCGGCGCCCGCTGCAGCCGGGTGTTGCGTTAATGCTCCTTGAAGGAAGGAATGAGCAAGGGAAGGATGAGTGGCATCAGACACAGAGACTCTGCCTCTCGAGAGCCAGCAATGCGCACTCGAGTCCCCTTCAAGGCAAGGCTTTCTTAAATTTAAACACCACGCATACAAAGGTACATGTATGCCCACACACATTTGCACTCTGGAGGGAGCAGCCAACAGGAAATCAATCATTCCGCTTTTGTAACTGGATGGCAAAACCTCTCCGTACCCTCTACACATCCACAAAAGTTGTGTGAGTCGTCATCCGTAGAAATGCTACGGTGCGTGTTGTCCCTTTCACGCACGAAGTCTGGGCGAAGGGAGCTTCTTCTCTGTGTTGTATCCATCACGGGGTTGGGAAAGTTCAGGAGGAGTTTCTGGGCCAAGTCCTTCTTGAGACAAATCCCTTGCTGCTGATCAGGAAGGCCCGAAGTCACACTCCCAGAAGAGTTTCCATTCTGGAATAATGGGGTTTGGAAAACGGACAGCCTTTTCCACGGAGCCGGATCTGAGTGCGGTGTAATCTTGGATCACCAGGGAAGGGAACCAAACCGGGGCAGTGAATTACAGGGCGGCCGTGGAGAAAGTGTCTAAGTGGAAGTACGTACGGTGATCTCTGAGTGCATTGAAATATCGGGAGCAGAGGAGAGCTGTTTGGGCTCAAACAGCTGGTTCAAGTTAAGTCGATTCTGACTCGGAATATTAAGGTGTAAATACTCCGTGAGGAACGTAGGTTATACAGTCTGTTCTTCCACGAGGGCAGTGGGGCTTTTGCTTGACCCAAGGGCCCCCGTGAGGTTGCAGAGCAGGCAGTCCCAGGGCTTCAGAGGAACTGAAGTGTTGGCCGGCGTCAGTCAGGCTGTGGTTAAAGACTCCCGATCGCAAGTAGAGCCGTGGAGAGGGGTGCGGGGAGGTGACAAGTGGTGCAGCTGCAGAGGTTCTGGCGCCTCAAAGAACAGATTTTCTCCCCGTGACACGTCAAGCCCGGGGATTAGGCCAACAGGTGTTTTGAATCCCTTATCAATTACAAGATAAATGTGACCTAAGGTTAGGGGATCCTGGCTTCGGGAACAATTCATTTTCTTCTAAGATGAACAAGCAGATTCATCTCCCTTAATGACTGATGTCTAGAGTCTTCTTCCAGAAAAAGTGCACCTGAAAACCTCCTAAATATTTCACAATTAAGGCCACGTGAGAACCAGAGCTAAGCGATTTAGAGAGAAATAGCCACTCAGGTTCCATTAGAGGACCAATGCTAATGGAAAGTTCAGCGCACCACCCCAAGGGAAAGGCACGGGGTGGAAACGTAAGGCCGCCCTTTGCACGTCGGATTGCCCTTGCTAATCCAAACTGCAGTGCGGATCACCCAGCGTGAATTTACATAAACGTATTGTGGTGGCCAAGTTCAATGTTTGTACCTCATCATTTACATCTTTGAAATATCATCCGTGCAGGCGAAGCATCGAGGAGGGTCGTTTCAAGGGCCTGCCTTGTCTGCTTTCTCATCAGGAACGAGCCCCAGGGAGGCCCGTGGTTGGCTGGAATGACACCTCCCTGGGCTGCGAGTCCAGGAGAGAGCGCTGGTGGACAGATGCCTCGCTCGACACAGCTCATGGCTACAGTTTCTCGCGTCTCCGTGGACGTCGCCGTGGCTTAACTGAAGGTTGTGGAAAACAGGGCTTGGGGCGCTCAAAGGCGGTTCCGCAGGCCGGACCGTCCTGGTCCGCATGGGAGGTGGTCTCCTTGGGGAGGGCTGGGGTAGGAAGGCTTATCTGTAGGAGAGCCCGGATGGAATATTCCTGCTCCCTTCAGCCCTGGTGTTTTACAGTTCCTTCTTTTCCTCTTCAGCCGCCTCCGAGACATAGGGAAGTTCCTGGGCCAGGTGTGGAATCTGAGCCCGAGCTGCGTGCCAGCTGTGCCCCGGCGGCAGCAATGCTGGGTCCTTAACCCACTGGCTGGGCAGGGGGATCAAACCAATGCCTCCACAGAGACAAGCCCGGATCATTAACCCACTGGGCCGCAGCAAGAACTCCTACAGTTACGTTTTAACATTTTAAGTGAAAACAAACAACAAAAAAACCCACAGTGTATTTTATTTTATTTATTTATTTATTGTCTTTTTAGGGGACCACCCACAGCATGTGGAAGTTCCCAGCCTAGGGGTCGAATCCGAGCTGTAGCTGCCGGCCTACACCACAGGCACAGCAACACAGGATCCGAGCTGTGTCTGCAACCTACACCACAGCTCACAGCAACGCCGGATCCTTAACCCTCTGAGCGAGGCCAGGGATCGAACCAGAGTCCTCATGGGTACTAGTTGGGTTTCTTAACCACTGAGCCACAGGGGGAACTCCCCCCACAGTGTCCTTCAGAGTGCAATTCAGGAACAGATAGAATCAAGGGTAGTGATGGATTGGAAGCTGGAAAGAGAGAGTCCTGTGGGTGGGGGAGGAGAATCAGCCTGATTCTCAGATTTCAGTCGAGGACAGAGGCTGAGGGCTGAGTCTGAGTGGGAAAATGGTGGAGATGGAGCGAGGCTGTTCTTTTTCAAGTCCTTCACCTTCTCAAAGGCAGCTGCCTGGATTCATCTGCGAGTGAGTCAGGGGCTCAGCACACAGGTTTGAGCTGAGGCTGTGCAGGAACCCTCTGCACACTGGCGGCCACTGGAGCAGTGAGAGCCCCAGAGCTGCCACAGTGATGAGCGAAGAAGGCCAAGCGCAGAGGATGCCGGGATTTAACTGGCGGGAGGCGGGGAGGACAGAGTCTCGCCCCCAAACCACGCAGAGTCACACACACAGCGCCCCCACCCCAGAGGAGACCGGGAATGGACCAGAGAAGAGCCCAGAGGAGCCTTGGAGAAGACCCCCAGACCAAAAAAGGTCCAGGGTCACTCTCCCACTTTGGCCCCGGGTCCAGGCACAGATGCTGGGAAGATGCAGCCCCCCCCCCCCGAACGTTTCCACAGCAACCGTGGGCGGGGCGAGGAGGCTGGCTTGCGGGGAGCGGGGGGAGGTAGGTTACCCTTTCAAGCCTTGGGGCCACTCTTCTCTCTTCAGGAAGATGGGTCGGGGGGCGGTGTCGTGGGAGGACGCCTGCCTGCTGGCAAAGGAGGGGAGGAGCCTGAACCCTGGGGTCCTGGTTAAAAGGGCGGGGCCTGCGAGGGCGCCCCGCCCACCTGGCGAAGCCCAGGCAGGTTGTATTGGGTGGAGACTGGGCCCAGGTCCTGGTGCCTTCGTGGAGCGGAACTGCGGGGAGGAGCTGGACAGCGCGCAGCACAAGGAGCACCTCACGTCGGAGGGGCGGGGACGGTGTGCCCGGGCTCCTCCGCTCTGCTCCGCAGGGGTCGCCTCGGGAGGAGGGGCGGGCGGAGAGGCTAGCGAGCGGCCGGCCGTGGTGATGTCCCCTCCCCGGGACCCTGGGAGGGCTTCCTGGCAGCCTGGGGCCAGCGGGGCCCTGGGAAACACCTGGCCCCGTGGGACCAAACCTCTCGCGCCTTGAGCGCCAGCTTCTTGGCCTCGGGGCCCAGCCCGCTGGCCAGGTCCCGGGTCCAGGCGCAGATGATGGGAAGATGCAGCTGTGGGGGCAGCGCCGCAAGCGCTGATCCAGCCTGTCTACGGGTGCGGTGGTGGCTCTGCCTGCCACGTCCCCCTGGGGGAGCCCTCCGGCCGAGGCTGAGATCATCATCACCTGCTCAAGCCCAGCTCCCTCTGTTTTGCCTGTGGCCTCAAGGACGGAGCCTGGGTTCCCCCAGGAGGGAAGACGGAGGAACCGAGGAGGTTCGGACAGAGCCTTCCGACCCGTCCCAAGCCCGCGCTCCAGCGCCGGGCGGCCTGGCTCCCCTCCGAGAAGATGCGGCCGGGCGACAGGAGGGAAAGTGGATTTCACATCCGGAAAAGCAAAGCAGGCCGAGCCAGGGGAGTGATGGTGGAGGAGCCCCTGGACAAGCGTCGGCGAAAGCGCCGGTATTGGGGGCACCCCTCTTCCTGCGCCGCAGGCGCGCGTTTCTCTCACTTGCGCTGTTTGGGGCATCGGGACAGCTGGTCACAGGGAGGACATGCCCACAGGCCCCGGGAGGCGCTTCTCTTGAAGAAACACTAACCTGCACTTGGGGGGGGGGGGGTTAGGTTATTATGATGCTGATAAAGGGCAGCTTGGATTATAAAGTATAATGTCCAAAGTCTATTATAATTTCAGTGGACATCGTATGATGTAAATTACACCATCTGGTGACAGGAACCTATACAAGGCTGGGAAGTTAGAGCCTTAAATAGCCGTTTCACAAAGCCCTGTGTTTCCCCCCGGGCCTCCCGCATTACTCTTAGGTCCTAAAGCTTATTCTGCAGTGGAATCCGGGAGCAAGCAGAGCGTGGGGGAGAAAGGGAATGTGCCCCTTGAGATTCTGGGTGAAGTTTTGGCAGATCGTGCTGCGTGGAGCGCACAGCTTCGGGAAAGTCATCAAGGTCCCCAAACTCCAGCTGCTTCATCAGGAAGAAGAGACGTCACAGGAAGTGTGTTCAGTCACTAACTTGACTGTGGGCTTAGAAATTAGGAATTGGGGAGTTCCCGTCATGGTGCAGTGGAAAGGAATCCGACTAGGAACCGTGAGGTTGCAGGTTCCATCCCTGGCCTCGCTCAGTGGGTTAAGGATCGAGTGCTGCCGTGAGCTGTGGTGTAGGCTGCAGACTCGGCTCAGATCCTTCGTTGCTGTGGCTGTGGTGTAGGCTGGCAGCTGTAGCTCTGATTCGACCCCTAGCCAGGGAACCTCTATATGCTGCGGGTGCGGCCCTAAAAAGCAAAAAAAAAAAAAAAAAAAAAAAGAAAAAAAGAGAGAGAGAGAAAGAAATTAAGACTCTGCACAGAAACACCCATGCCAGAGCCCAGCACGGAGCAGGTGTCAGGAGACGACCCCCGTTGTCTGCTTGGAATCACTGGGTTGGAGGTGAGGAGGGCACCAGGTGCCTGTGGGAGGATTAACACCCACCAACAGAAAAGGAAGCCGGCCATCTGTGCAGAGACCGCCTTGGCAGTAACAGTGCACAGGATGCTCGGATGAGAAGGTGCTGTTTGATCAACTTACATCACAGGGAACCACATCTGTGTCTGACCCGGAAGGCCTGTCACCTCCCCTTCTGTGGCCGTGTGAGTCCCCACACCCAGTGACCCCGAGCCCCGACTTTCCCCTTGGACAGGAGGCTCTATCAGGCCTGCACTCTGGGCCCTGTAGCCGCCTCTTCTGTCTGCATCTAAGAGCACTCTGCCACTTTGGGATGCGAATCTGGGCAGACATCAGGCTGCAGACTGGCAAGCCCTCTGAATGTGTATCAGAGAAGCATTTTAACGAAAAGAAGGCAAAAGAGAAAAATGAATGTAAAAGAGATTTGAAAGCTTGAAATTTAATAGTATCACTGAATAAAATAAGTCATCTGTATGATCAGAAATTCTCACATCCAAGAAAACTCCTAGAATGCAAAACCCCCTGTAGAGAATGTAAAAATAGAAACTTCACCTGGAGTATCTTCAGAAAGAAAATGGGATAAGGGCCTGGCTTTTCCTTCAAAAGTAGCTTGATCACCGCAGCCTGTCTTAGATGCAAAACCAAAGAATTGGGTTTTATTTCCCCTGAGAATTCTTTTTACTGACAATTAACCAAAACAAGGCAAATGGCCCGATCATTGTACCCATGATGTGTATTATTGCATGAATGGGAAGTCAAACACGAGCCCGTGGGGAAATCTGCAGATGCGATGTCACTTAGAAAGCTCCTAGCCATGTGTGTTCCTTGAGGAACACAACTGACTGACTACTTGTGAGTTGTCTAATTCACCTACAAATAATTAGCATAGAATAGCTGTTTCTCAAAGCTAGGACTTAAACTCTTCCCTCAAAGTGGGGTGCGCTCACAGCTGGTGTCACACCCTGCCTTGGTCCGCAGGTGCCTGGAGTAGATGCTAAGGCTGGATATGGGGATGGAGGCGAAGCTGAGGCTGAGTCTGGAAGCTGGAGGCAGAACCCTGGGCGCTGGGGGCAGAACCCTGGGCGCTGGGGGCAGAACCCTGGGGGCAGGAGGCAGAACCCTGGGGGCTGGAGGCAGGACCCTGGGGGCTGGGGGCAGAACTCTGGGGGCTGGGGGTAGAACCCTGGGGGCTGGGAACAGAACCCTGGGGGCTGGGGGTAGAACCCTGGGGGCTGGGAACAGAACCCTGGGGGCTGGAGGCAGAGCCCTGGGGGCTGGAGGCAGAACCCTGGGGGCTGGGAACAGAACCCTGGGGGCTGGAGGCAGCCTAGTGGCTCTGGTATGTAGAGACCAGTGGAGTATCTGGCCCTGAACTTCCAGTTTCCTGACTGTGAAGGGGGTTGATGGGCAGGAGACCCACAGGCGGCCTTCCAGGTGAGCCCTGCAGGGATGTGAACTAGGACCTTTGACCTGGGTGTGAGGGTGTGGGTGAGAGGGCGACCCTGAGTGAGCCAGCTGACAGGTCCCTCAAGGGCAGGTCCCTCTTCCTGGATCCCTCTGTCCCCTCCCCTTAATGTGCCAAGTCACCTGGAGCTGAGCCTGTGAGCACCTGCTAGATGCTGGTGCCAAGGGGCTGGGGTTCCCGGCTGAGCCTAAGGGGGTGTGGGGTAGTAGTTCCAGCAGCAGGGGTGCCTGCAGGGCAGACGAGCTGGGGAACCCCAGAAACAACAATCGGGGAGCTGTCTGCTCAGAGGAAGTGTCTGGAAAGCCCGAGAAGGGATGGCATTTAAAGCCTCTCGAAAAGTGCAGATGGCACTGTTGGGGGCGGATGGCACAATGTGGGTGAGGGTGGCACTCTGTGATTGGGCCTGGGCAGTGAGGACAAGGAGCGACAAAGAGGAGCTGCCAGAAACAACCACAGAAACAGGATTTGGGGGTGGCTGTGGGGGGCCCCCCAGAAAAGGAAAAGCTCCGATTTTCTTCTTCCTGGGGGTGACGTGAGGCTTGGTGACAAAGCCTCTTCTTGGGTCCGCCACATACTCCCTGGGGAGCTGAGCCAGACTCTGTAGTCCCAGCCCTGTCTTGGGGACACCTTTTAAAGCATCCCTGGAAAAACAGACGGAAGTGATGAGTAAAGCTGCCGTTCCCATAGTAACAGCCCCGAACCTTCTCCCTGCGCATCGGTGACGTCCTGGTAAAATCGTGGAAAACTCGCCAGCGGGACTGACACCGCCGACAAAGTGAGGGGAGGTGAGTTGTGCCACCTGTTACCAACCTGTTGCTAAACAGGCTGGTTAACTGGGGAGAGAGATCGCGGCCCCCTGGCCTTCATGCTGTTAGTTAGAAATTACTTTTAAAATTCATCAGAGACAGGAGAGCACAGCAGGGAAACGTACCTGCGCATTCAGGTCAGGGTTGCTCAGGCTGCGGACTGTGGGCGCTGAGGGGCCCTTCAGACAGCAGTGCTCTGCTGTCTCCTCTCTTCTCCTTTCCTTTCTTGCCACACCCACAGCATGTGGAGGTTTCCCGAGTCAGAGGCTGAATCCAAGCCGAGCAGCAGCCCCGACCAGTGCTGCAGCAGCCGCAATGCCAGATCCTTTAACCCATTGCCCCGGGGCCAGCTTTGCACCTGCACCTCTGCAACACCCCCAGCCACTTCAGTCGGACTCTATATTCACTGTGCTGCAGCGGGAACTCCAGTGCTACTTTCATGACGGCACGGAGAGCCGTGTTACGTGTTAAACTGTGTGCCCCAGGTTCAGCTGTCGGCGCCCTAAAGGCTGGCACCTTGTTTTGTGACCAGATTTGACAAGAGGGTCGTTGCAGGTGCAGTGAGTGAAGACAAGCCCTCGTCCAGGCCCTAATCCAAGGGGGCTTCTGAGAGCTCCCTGGTGGTATGTCAGGTTAAGGATTTAGCATTGTCTCTGTTGCGGCGCCAGTTTGATCCCTGGCCTGGGAACTTCCACATGCTGAGAGCACAGCCAAATAATAATAATAAGTAATGATGAAATGAAATTAATAAGTACAAAGAGGCCCTTGGGTGCAGACATACCCAGAGAGGCCCTGGGAAGATGGAGAGCACAGCCGCGGATGGGGCCACGAGCCGAGGGACGTCCAGGGTTGTCAGCAGCTGGAGAGAGGCCAGGGTTCCCCCCCGGCCTGGGTCCCCAACTCTGGCTCCAGAACTGAGGGGACGCTTTCTGCTGTCGAAGCCCCCTTGTGCTGCAGTCAGAGTGTCCCCAGCTGCCCCAGGCCGCGTCACCCTGCCTGTCCCTCCCTCAGGGTCTGAGGGTGAGTTCAGATGCTCCCTGGCGCGTGACAGCAGGTTCTTCCCATTTTCTAGAATATTACGGGCACAGGGAAATCCGTGTGCTTTCAAAGGTCTGTGCAGTTTCCTTCCACTTGTCCAGCTGTGTTTGGACTCAGCACCAGCAAAGCATCAAATGAGATCTTTTGTGTGGAGGCCTCAGAGCAAACGGCAGCGGTGCTGAGGGGTCCGAGCGGCGCTTAACTGTTCTCCCGCTCATGGCTTAGCTCGGAGCAACTCCATGGATATTTGCTCAGTGGTGCAAAACCCGCGGTGGGAAGACGGAGGGCCAGGAGCGTCCATCAGGACAGGGCCCCAGGCCGCGCAGGTGCCCTGAGCTCTGCCTGCTCGCAGCCAGGCCCAAGCAGTGAGACTTAAGAACGCCTTTGGCCCAGTCCTCAGACCAGCAATCCCAGCCCCAGCGGTGCCTCTGCTTAGTAGTTTCTTTGTCGAAACAGGAAGTGTGCGTGCAGGGAAATACGAGCCTTGACGAATAGCACAGGGGTGGTGGCTGGAGTTGGCGGGAAAATCAGCTGCTCCCTTGTCACGGGCACCGACACCTTGGTGCTGAGAGAAGGGTGACGGGCGGCTCTGATGACCAGACTTGGGTCCCGTAGATGCTTTCTCAGACGTGAGGGACCGAGCGGACGGAGCGTTTTCCCAGGATACAACCCAAGTGTGTGTGTGCCAGCAGGAGAATTTTGGAGGTCTTCTACCCCCACGGGGAGCCTGCCAGCTGCACAATGCTGTTTTCTTGTGGTGTTATTAGCAAGAGCGACTCTCAGATATTGTTTAGGGAGAAGTGTCCATAGTTGGAAGTAACGGAGTCTGGGTGTAACGGAGGGCAGGGATACTTCCCAAATGGCCATGCCTGGTGCTGTGAGACGGTGCAGAGGGAACGGTGCTGCCAAGTGGAGGCAGACGTGAGGGCTGGCGCAGTGGCCACATCTGTGCGTCCAGAGTCCATGGCAGCTCACCTTCTAGCGCTCCAACCCAGGGTGGCATCGGGAAGAGCCAGGATTGTCCAGAAGCACTGCCAAATGACTCTCCCCTTGCTACCTGCTTTTGTGAGCAACCCTGGGTCTCCCTGACGCTTCCATCGAAACACGGTGTCAGCAGATCTAACACAGACACAGACAGGGGTTCATCCCTCCAGACGTTCGATTTTCAAAAGGGTAAAATAATACCATGCCTGTCACTTTAGGAGGGTTTGCCTCAAAAGTTATATATGTATTCTCATTAAATGTTATTTATGTTGACATACAGGCAACTTTATTATGTAATTCATTGCTATTTTTAGTGAAATGTTTCAAATGTTTTAAAATATCTTCAGTTTTCTGTGAGTTATGAGTTTTGAAACCACACTTCTGGTTACCAAAGGGGAAAGGTAGTGGGACAGACAAATCAGGAGGAAGGGACAGCACAGGGACAACAACTCACTATTATGAATAAATTAGATCACCAACGGGCACCTACGGGACAGCACAGGGACAGCCACTCGACCTGCTGTAAGGACGGACACAGGACAAAAGAAGGCATGTGCGTGTGTATGACGGAAGCGCTTGACTTTACGCTTGAAGCTAACACAACGCTGTAAGTCGACTCTACTCCAATAAAGCGAAAAATACATATAACGTCTTCCGTTTTAATCTCTAATGGGTTAAATATCAATAGATACAAGACACTTACCGATTCTTCTCATCTTCCTGTGGCAGAGTGACTGCCTTTGTTCAACTTTTAACGTGTACCTTAAAAAAACAAATTAAAAAGGAATGTCACCCTTGCCCTGGAGCCAACCTTTGCGACCTCAGGATAACTGCACAGAATAAACATCAACAGATGCATCTCCAAGTGAGTTTCCCTGTGAGGGGTACCGCGTGGGCTGCTGATCGCGTTTGGTGCTTGGGGGGTTGAGGACGGCGTCGAGGCTGCAGCCGCCCCAGCAGCTGGTCCTGCTCACTCGCACTGGGTGCTGCGCACCAACGACGGTCCCCCAAGTCCATGTCCACCTCCTGTTAGGTTTATTTTATTTTTCTTTAATTGCAATATGTTGTTTGTCTCGCAGCGAGCTGTTCTCACCCTGGGGAAACGATGCACGCTCTGTGCTCCACTGCGATTTGTAATAAACTCAAGAAAACTGGCCGCTGAAGAAACAAAACTCGTAGTCGTGAGATTCGTAGGCTCTTCTCTCCCCACCCCTCCCCGGGGCCCACGATTCCTCTCTGAACCCTGAAAAATGAGCAAACAGACACAGGGGATTTAATTGCTGTGTTTCTCCTCTTCACCGGCCCTCGCTCTCTCTCTGCTTCTGCCTCTGCGTCTCTGTCTTGTCTCTCTCCTGTGTCTGTCTGTCTGGCTCTCATTTGTAAGAAAGGACATTCATCTCCACCCAGGATTCTCGGAGAGCCTGACCCGCGCTGGGAACCCCAGAAGCGGAAACCTTTCTCGTCCTGACAGGTGGCGAAGGGCACCTCGGAGGAGAGCCTCCCCGCCGGGGGTCACCGCTGTGACTTGCAGGCCGTGCTCTCGGCAACGATAGGAAACGTCTTCCCACGTTTGGGAAACTGTCATCAAATATCTGAGATTTTGGTTTTATCTTCATCAGCAAAATAAGAGGGGAAAAAAAAAGGAACTCCACAACCCCCGTCAGTCACAAAGCACTGAAGATGAAGTATTTCTTCGGGGTCCTGATCCCTGCCCTGTTTCATCATATTGGAAAAACTGAATCTGCTCTGCAATCTGTGTGTCACGCGCAGCAATTTCCTGTCTAGAAATTAACACAGGCCTTTCCATCCTCTTGGCCAACAGAAAAAAGTGGTTTTTTTGGGCAAGCGTTGGATTTAGAATGGAGCTGGGCAAGTTAGCTTTTCTTTGTTGGTAAGATCCTTAGCAAGTTCTCTTTCTGTCCCCATTTTTACTTACGGCCGAAATGTCAGTTGTTGACGGCTCCCACAACGGCCCTTTCGGTCAGCGATACTAAAGTAAACCATAAATTAATCGCCCCTGGCATTTTGCTTTCTTCTTTGATAGACTGTCGAGTAGGTTTTAGTTAATATGTCAAGATGAGTAAGAATGTAACGAGGTTGTAAACAAAAAAATTGGGATTTATTCCAAATTCAGGCCCACTCTCTGCGGTCCTGGCGGAGGAGAGAGGTCCCCGTGCGATCCGTGCTGACCCAGCCTTCTTTGAAAACGCGGCCCTTCGTTTAAACAGTGTTTTTGCTGCACTTACACACTCGCGGGATCACCCACCCACAGATCCGCCGACACCTTGACAGCCAAGCCTTTCCCGACCAGGCCGAAGCCGTCCGATGAATTACAGCTCCTGCAAGGAACCAGCTTCCCCGAAACGAAGGCCAGAAGTTTTACAGGTGACCTGAGAGAAGGCCGCCATCCCCCGATTCCCATACATAAGAGGCACACTGCCAGGGAGAATAAGCAGAGAGATCACTTTAAAGCCCCTCGGCACTCCTGCTGCTTCTCTTCTTTAACTCCTTGTCAGCTGGAAAGCTCTATTTTCTTTATATTAAGTGAATGTTTTAAACATGTTTTACTATGAATCAGACAATTCTGGCTGGCTTTCCTTTTGGTAGTAGAACAAGTGTGGCTCTAATTCGGGCATTAAGGATATATAAAGACAGCCCCCTCCCACGGGATCCCTGCTGTGGGGGACACAGAATGCCGCCACAGGAGTGAGGGGGCCCCTGGCGCAGTGACCTCCCAGGCAGGTAAGTTACGCCCTACACCCGCCGTGTCCTGTCTCCCCCTGGGTCTGTTTCTCTGGAGGAACCCAGTACATGGTGCAGCCCAGCAGCCACCAGCCTGCCCTCCCAACACACTTGCTTTTCCTGGGAGGACAGCATGTGATCTGTAGGCTTCGGGTCTGATGTCTTCTCTTCTGCAAAACACCTTCCTGGTTGTGGATCCCGCGGGTAGTGTGTTTTTTCTTAATTGGCAAAGCCACATCCACGCCACCTCGATCCGTTTATTCACTTAGCTCCTGAGCATCCTTGCGTTGGTCCCAGCTTGGGGCTATTGTGGACAGTGGAGCTGTGGACTTTTCGGTTGCAAGTCTTTGTGTGGGTGAAAGTTTTCTTTTATCTCGGGGAATGTGCATAGGACCTGAGTGTTGGATCTCAGTAAGTAGATGTTTATGTTTCTAAGAAAGTGCCAGACGCTTCTCCAAAATGGCTGGACTGTTTTACACCCCCACCAACAAGGGACGATGGTCCCAGTCCCTTTGCCAACACTTGGTCATGTCAGACTTTGGGATCAAAGCCATTCTAGTGGGTGTGCAGTGGTGTCTCACGTTGTGGCTCTTTGA
>CM052682.1:494737-520484 GCA_028533215.1 Babyrousa celebensis
TCATTCTGTTCGGGGCAGGCACTGAGCCGCTGTGTCTTCATAAGATGCCCCATCATCATTTTTCCAGCCTCCGTCCTGGGGAACCCCTGACTCAAGGGGACAGCCCAGGTTCTAGATCTGTTCTACCTGCCATTGGCCCTTGCTGCCCAGGTGGGTCCAGAAGCCGTAACTGACCAGGCGGTGGCCTGGCAGAGCTGGGGGCCAGGTAGATCCCAGGAGGAGGCTGCCCACACTCCTTGATCTCTTTATTCTTTCCTCTTAAAAGAGGAAAAGTGAGGGATTACATGCCCTTAACCTCACAGGAAGAAACGCCCTTTCCTGAATCCATGCCCTCAGCGTGGGAAACGTGGCACTAGGCTGGGGTTCGCTGCGTCCAGGGCTCTACCCATTGCGAGGTGGCCCCAGGCCTCTGTCACTTCCCACCTTGATAAATCAGTGCCGGCTACTCCCAGGGCCAGCACTGCGACGCTGCGACATGCGCGTGGTGTGGCGGTGTCTGGTCGACACAGAAAGTACGGGAGCGTTTATTTTACGCTCTGTTTTATTTTGTGGAGTCACCAGTAAGTCCGAGGGAGTGACAGTCATTCAGAAGTCCACCTCCGTTCTTAAAGGGCTTCGTGCTTTTAGACACCACCTGTCTCTTGGGGCCTGCGCACCTCCGGGCTGTACGATGTTCTGAAGGCTCCGTGGAAAATCTGTTTTAAAAGCCTGCGTGGGTCACAAACGGTTGCAGCCGCACCTTCCTGCTCGGCCAGCCCCCCGACGGCATCTATGAGGCGTGGGTCCTCTGCTGCGTTCTCGGCGGCGGCTGGGCCGGAGAAGAGCCACTTTCCAGGAATGGACCGTGGCCTCCATGGGTGTGGCCTCTGGGGGGGGGGCGTCCCTGGGGACCGGAGAAAGGTCTCCATTCTAAACACCGCGACTCTTTCTGCAGACGGAGGCCTCCTCACAACTGGGGTTTGGTGCCAGCTGTCCTGGAGCCCCGATTTTTTTTTTTTTTTTTTTTTGGATTTCCCGCTGGGGCTGCTGCTTCCTCTACACGCAGGCTCTGCTGAGCCGCTACCTCACAGGACCTGGCCAGGCTGGCCTTGCAGAGCGGGTGTTAGTGCCGTGATGCCCCCAGCACACGGTGTCCACACTAGCAGTGACCCAGGGGCTCCTCTCGAGGGCAGGAGCCTGGGAGCAGCGTGCTCGGGCACGGGCCGCAGGCATCTGAGGCTGGGCTGGGCTGGGCTGGGCTGGCCCAGGCCCCCCAAGGTGGTTCCCTCCCCTGGGCCCTCTCCCCTCTGCCCGTCACCCTCCGACCCTGTGCACACTTAGCCAGTTGGTCTCGGGTCCATGGGCAAGTCTTCTCGTCCGTTTTGTGCGCTGCCAGGTCCCCCACTGCTGCACCCCAGCGGTCGCAAAGCAGGCGGGATGGTGCCAGAAGGTCTGCGGCTTGCTTGCCCCGGGCGGTGTCGTCAGCCCTGTTTCCATGGCGGGGGGTGAGGGGGGGCAGAAAATGTCTGATTTATAGTCATTCAGTGGAAGCAAACTCTACCTCACGCTACAAAGAGGACACACAAGGTCCCCTCCAACACAGACACGCACAGTGACCAAGAAATGTCGCAGGCTGCTGACGATGCTTCTGAGTTCCCACATGTGGCTGCAGGTCGCGCAGGGCTCCAAACGGTGATGACAGCTGTGACAGTAAGTTTGGGACACACTGCAGTTCCAAACACAAGTGAAAAAGCGAATAGCTGGTCCTATACACAGAGAGGCTTTTCATGCATGGAAGAATTATTATATTTCACTTGGAGACTCGAGAAAGGCTTACTCGAAAAATCGCACTAAGAAAAAAACGGCTATTTGTGCAAAAATAAAGTTAAAATATTTTTTAATGCAAACTTCAAAATAAATTCCAGAGCAAGGTTTTAGGGAAACCTTTTAAGACCTGGGCATATATATGAGAGAATAATAATCTTAAATCAAGATGTATAAGCACTTTAAAATAAACTCAAGACATAGTAGGAGAGGCATTCCCTGGTGGCTCAGAGGGTTAGGAATCCTGAGCTGTCACTGCAGCTGCTCAGGTCCCTGCTGTGGCCCAGGTGTGATCCCCAGCCTGGGAGCTTCCACATGCTATGGGCATGGCCAAAAAAGAAAAAAAGAACTATCAACCAATTTAATTTTATAAACAAAACAGTTATATAGTTAAACTTTATGGAACCAATTAAGTTTGTTATCAAACAATAACTGGAAATAATTTGCAATAATAAATAACCTATAAAGAACCAACAAAGATAGGAAGATGCATTAAAAATTGACAAATGACCTGAGTAAAATATTTACAGAAAAGGACATGGACAAATTAAAATGGCTAAAAAATACAAAATTCGTAGCAAAATGTGCAGAAAATATAATCAAACACTGTCTTCACCTAAGACGTTAGCAAATAATTGAAAAATCGTATTTCTCTTAGCTGGTTTGTGTGTCTGGTGAGACCGATACTTCTCTCTTTTTCTGGTGGAGAAGTTAATTAATTATACTCTTTCTGGAAAATAATTTGACAGTATGTATCCATTTTCATGAAAACAGTCCTCTTTTTGACCTAATAATTCCACTTCCAGGAAGCGATCCAAATGAAATACTCAAAAATGAAGAGAAACCTGCGCGCCCATTAAGATGTTCATGACAACGTTATTTATCACAGAACGAATTTTGAAAGCATCGAAGTGCCTAAATTAGCAGATGTTATATAAATTATACGGTATCCACATTATGGGAGAATGTAAATATTAAAGCTGATGTTTAGAAAGAAATTCTAATATCGTAGGAAGGCTTTTACGAACATAGTCTTAGTGAAATTAGGTGGAAAACTGCAGTATGGCTTCGTTTATGACGCTGAGCTGGCGGGGAAATTCGCCAGATGTTAACAGCAAGGCTCGCAGATCAGCGCCACTTCCAGGCAACGCTTCATCCCTTCCTCACTTTTGTGTGGTTTTCTAGGAGGGGGCGTTGCTTGGCTTTTCCTCAGAAAAGTGGTTGGAATAATTACAAAGCAGGGAGTGGGGTCCCGGGGGCGGGGGGGCGGGGGGAGGGGCCCTGAGAGCCCCTCCCCCGCGCGTGTGCCGCGTCAGCCCTCCTCCCCAGGGCATTTTCTGCCCATGCCTTAGTTACCATCCTGGACCCGGTGGTCATGTGCCCCCCATGTACCTGCTGTCGTCTAACCCTTAGCCCGCTCTGTGCCCAGAGCGGCGAGCGGGCCGTGAAAGCTGGGAGGTTGGGGCTGGCACAAGTGCCCTGAGGTCTGCGGGCGGACTGGCCAACCGGGCCCTGCTGTGTAGCACGGGGTTCTACCCAGGACACTCTGCGATGGTCCACACGGAAACAGAATCTCGGAAAGCGTGGATGCGCTTACGTGCCGAACCAATCGCTTTGTCGTTCAGCAGAAACGATGGCAAGGCTGGAACGCAGCTCGACCTCAATCAAACCTTGAAGAAACGAGAATAAAGATGTGATTCCGCTAAAACGGCGTTGTTACCGTGGGCCCTGATCCAGTATGACTGATGTCCTGGGCAGAGGCAGTCAGGACACAGACACACGCAGGGGGACCTCCGCTTGAGGCCACGGGGAGCGGACGGCCGCCCACACGCCCCAGAGAGAGGCCTGGGGGGCCTGCCCCCCCCCCACCCCGGCTCTGGGCCGGCCCCCTCCAGATGGATCGGAACGTCTGTCTGTTGCTCAGTCCCCGTCTGCGGGACCTGTCACGGTGGCCGAGCGCGAAGGCTGTAACCAGGGACCTCTGGGCGCAGAAGCTTGGTCACCTGAACAAGGTGACCTGAAAGCGTTGGCGGCCTCCCTCCCCCGTCAGGAAGGTGTTACGGCGCAAGGAGGGGAGTTCTGAGAGGTGCACGAGGTGGCACATATGTGTCGGGCTACAAAGGTCCAAGGAGACACCAGTTGTCACCGTTCCTGGCTGAAGCAACGGGGCAGGATGGCCAGCGGGACAATCGCAGATACTGAAATGACAGTCCTGGTGGATTTGCTTTCACACTTGGGAGAGGCTGAAAAATGCGGACTGGGACCAAGAAGGAGGAACCCCGAGGGCGCCCTCCTGGCCGGTCTCATCTGACCATCGCAGGGTCATGGAAGCCGCAGGGCTGCCGTCAGAGAATGTGTGACAGGCAATAATGAAGTTCTCCTTTGGCGTTTTAACAATAAATATTTTATCGCTTTAAGTAGCTTGAAGCTGCAGGTATGCACACTGCAATAATCATTTTGTTCGGACAACTGGTCAAAAAATAAACCCTAAAAACCTCTCTTGTGCCTTCATCCATATGCTCAGGTGCTTGGAATTCCTCTGCTCTGCTTGTGGCTACTAATGCGATTTGTCCTGAAGTCCAAATTTTTGTGTTCATATATACGACTCCTTTTCTCTCTTGGTTATGGTTTGCATGGAATATTCCTCATCTTTTTAATATGACCCTGTCTGTGTCTTCTTATGAAGTGTGTCTCTAGCAGACAGCATAGAGTAAGATCACTTTAAAAATTCATTCTGGAGTTCCTGTTGTGGCGCAGCAGCTTAAGGACCCAGCACCGTCCCTGTCAGGATGTGGGTTCCATCCCTGGCCTCACTCGTGGGTTAAGGATCCTGCATTGCTGTGGCTGTGGCTTAGCCTGGCAGCTGCAGCTCCGATTTGACCCCTAGCCTAGGAACTTCCATGTGCCCCAGGCATGGCCATAAAAAGAAAGAATTGCTTCTGCCAATCTCTGTCTTTAAATTGGGTTTTTAATTCACTTACATTTAAAGTATTTATTGACTAGATGGACTTATAGCAGTGATTTTACGGCTTATTTTCGGTACGCCTTCGGTATTTTGGTTCCTCTATTCTTTTGTTTTAAGTAGCTGTGCTCCGGTATCTTTTCTAGAACCATGTCAATTCCTTGTCGTCTCTTTGCTCTTTCTTGGGTCTTTTCTCAGGGGCTGCCCTGAGGACTGCAAATGAAGGAAGCGATTCCAATCGCAATTGACGTGTCCTATTAACTTACTGAGGAGCTCTTGCTCGTAATGTGCCATTTTTTCTTGCTGCTTCAAGATTTTCTCTTGTAAAGATTACGAATTCTGGCATCTGATGTACTGCATAATTATTAATATAAATCAGTAATTTCTATTCATATGCATTATTATTTTTGTACTGGAAATTTCCTAAAAGAATAGATCTTAAGTGTTCTTACCACACACACACACACACCCAGTCACTGCCTGAGGTGATAAATCTGTTGGTTAACTTGATGGTAATAGTTTCACAATCTATAGAATTGTATGTGATATATATGTTAAATCATCACATTGTGCACTGTAAATACATATAATTTTATTCGTCAATTGCACCTCAACAGCGCTGGAAAGCTATTATCTTTTGTTATTGATTTTACTACTTTGACCGACGTGTCTAGCTGTGAACCCATTTGAGTGTATCCTGCCTTCGATCTTGGAGCTCTTTCAGTGTGTACACCGATATCTCCCAGTGTTCCGCCGTCGTCTTGCCACGTGGTTGCATTGCCTCTTCTCTTCCTCTTCCTTCTGGAATTTCCACGACGCGTGTGTTGGCGTCACAGTCTCGAGTTTCTGTTCATTTCCCTTCGGTCTCCTTTCTTCCTGCTCCCGAGACTGGTTAATAGTAACTCATCTTCACGTTTTCCGATTATTTCTTTCTCCAGCTTGAGTCTTTGAAGAGCTTCTAGTCCTTTTTTCTTTCACCTGGTATACTTTTCACTTCACTTTATAAGTTCTATGTTTCTCTCTTAGAGTTTCTACATATTTAATTGTTCTCTTCTTCAAGAGATACTAGTGTAATGCTTTTCTTCAATTCTTAGGCCAGAAGTGCCGAGAATATATTGATAATAACTGATACAAAGATTTTGCCTATTTAGTCTAAATTCTGGGCCCCCTCAGGGACACTTTCTGTTGGCTGCTTTTTTCTCTATATGTGGAATACTTCCCTGGTTTTCACATGTTTTGTGCTGAAAACTTGACATTTCAGATAATCGGTGTGCAATAATCCTGCTATCCGATTTCTCCTCCAATGATCCCCCCACCAGGCTTCTTGAGGTTGCTGTTTTGTGGGTTTTTATTTCTGTGGCTCTTTTGCTTGTTTCCTGTTTGTGTAGTGACTTTCTTCAGCCACTTTTGTAGGATTTCTATTGGCATCTTGGTTCTCCGTCAGCTAATTTTTTTTTTTTCATTTCTGATTTTATTTTTAAGCTTGGCTTCCTAGGGGTCCTACCTCGGTTGGTATATTTATTGGTGAACCAGTGGTTGGTCAGAAGTTTCCGTCTATGCTGTTCTGTAGGTCTCAGAGCATCTGATGAGAAGACTGGCCTTCAGGTGTCAGGCATTTGTGAGACCTCAGCTTTCACATTCTCCTTGAACAGAGCCTCGAGGTCAGCTAGAGGTGACCTCCAAGTCTCCTCTGGGTGTACACCGGGCTGCAGGTGCACGGCCATTAGATGGCAGGGGTGCTGGAGCCTTTGAGGTTCCTCCGTGTTCGTCTAGCTCTCCAGGATTTCCCTGAACTTTCTCCAGTTCGTCCAACTGAGGCTGACACTTGCCGTCAGTTTGCTCTTGTGTTTGTGATACCCTGGAGTCAGGGTGTGCCCCCTCCCAACCCCGCCTCCCATGGCTGACTTCCAGTCACATCCATCGGCCACCACCCACCACAACCTGAAAATGGAGTGCGAGTTCAGACGAGGTAGTGACTGTGTGCTGGGGATGGAATTTTCAACAGAATTTTGAAACGGGCCAAATCTCTGCATTGTCTGCAGAGCTGGTGGCTGGTGGCTTCTACCCCCATGAGCTGGGGAGGAAGATGGGATGCAGGCAGCGCCCCCCGCCCCGTCAAAACGCGGCCAACCCTGCTTCTCTCTTAAGGCTCAGAAAGTTCTCTTGGATAGACAGTTTTCAGCTGCTTCTAGCACCGAAGCACTCAAGTGGTTTATTTGAAATGTTTTGCCAGTAGTTTCATTGTTTTAGAGCAGAAGAAAGTTCACTGTGGTCTCACGCTGGCGTGCCAGAAGCCAGGCTCTCTCAGTGGTATTTGATGACTACTAAGCTAGAGGTTAGTAGCAACCATTAAGCAAAAAGCAAAACAAACAACAAACAAAAAACATGTCATGTTTAAAGTAACACTCAATGTTTAAACGTCAAAGACTCGTTATGCCTAGATTTCAGTGCAGTAGGTCATTAAGATATGCATGATTACGCTAAAATAATTCTAATACACATAAATATTTTACTTCCCATACAAAAGAATATTAATGTGGTGAATAAAGTACACCATTGTATATGGTTGATTCTGATGAGTACTTTTTTTACATGATATTTTTGAGTTATTCCTGGGTGAATTAGGAGGAAGGTTGTCCTACAGAGCTCAGAGTTCCATGCACTTGCTCAGCCATGGTGCTGAAAGCTTCCACGCCCAGAACTTGTAAGACCTGATGAAAATCAGACCAATTAAAACCAAGAAAGGCACCCACACTATTGATTCGCTTTAGCAGGAAAAACATCCCAATTTTGCGGCTCGAACAATAAAAGATGCTTTTTAGATGCTTTTCAGCCTAACCATCCTGTTTATTTTTCTCAGGGAAATGTTTGCTGTTTGCTGTTTCCTATGAAATAAAAGACAGATGAAAAAAAAAAAAATCAGATGAGCTCCACTGTGGAGCCAGTACGTCTGGGGCCACCCCGGAACTCCCTGCCGTCTTTGGAGACATCCTTCCAAACCTGCCCACAGAGGTGTGACGGTGTAGGCGGCATCCGTGCCTCTGTCGCTGACAGTTTCGCGGGACTCCTGGATGCATAAGGCTTGTGCAGGAATGCTGTCTACATTTTTGGAATTTTTCCCACGGAGGATTGAACTAGCCAGCCTTTGCATTGGGAGGTCGCACACTGGCGTTCGAGGACCCTGCGTGAGGAGGAGAGCGACGGGGCGGCTTTCCCTGTCCCTGCAGTACCTTTTCAGTCCCAGACACTGTACTGGACTCTGGGACGCGTCATCCCTTGACCTTCCTCTTTGACTTGCACCGAAAGGCTGTGCTGCTGTGTGACTTCCCACATGTTTCAGCACCGTCTCTCCCAACTCCACTGTGAAAACTTTCAAGACACACCCACAGACACACAGACACACACACAGCTCTTACCCTTTAAGAAGCAGTTTCATACTGGCCAGCGCCTGGCCTTCCGAGTTTGCCATCAGCGGAAGAGCATTTGGCAATTTGATGGAGTAAAGCCTCTGTGACTTTCTAGGCTCTTAATATCATCCTTTTAAAACAGCAGCGCAAATCTGAGGTCCCAGGACCCTGGGAAGAAAAGAGTTAAAGGAACTTGACGAAAGCTCAAAACAACTGTTTTCCTTGAGAATGGGGACTAAGACCCTTTGGGGTTTGGGGGCGAGGTGTGGGATCTTTCCTATCAAAGACTCTTCCTATCACACGTCAGTGTGTAATTGAAGTGAAATAATAAAGACGTGTGGGAATGCAAATGCTACGCTCAAATTATTCACCGCTTGTCTTACCTAAATGTGCTTCTTTCCATGAGTAAAATGTTTAGGACCTAACACCTAAAATGGTTTCTTTCTAGTTATTTGGGGGTTTGTTTTGTTTTGTTTTAAGGTTTATTATTTCCCTGGAAGGAAATCTGCCCTTTGCATTTCCCTTTGTTGCTTTAATAGTTATTCACGTGCAAAGCACAAAAACATGCCTCAACACCATCCTTAGATCAACAATAAGGAATCAGAAAGAACAAAGATTAATGCATCACAAAACAAGTACCGCAGAAAATATGCTTAACGGCAACAAACTACTTTAGGTCTGCTTTTTAATTTTTTAAGTGAAAACATAATTTGATTTGTTCTTCTATTTGCACGCATAAAATATTAGATGAATGTACAAACATGTTACTTATGTGTCTGAGAAATTTAAGAGCTTGCTTTTCCTCGAGTTATTCTCTTGCGTTGTCAGTTGCCTCAGGAAAATTTGAGCTCACGTGCGTAAACATCCTTTGTTATTCTATTCTTTTTGCATCAAAATAAATCCCAGCGGTGGAATGGTGACATTTCAGGGGTGAGGGCCTTGTCCCTAAATGTGTTCCATCTCTATAGATGGGTGGTTGGCACTTAGTCAGGGCTGCCATTTATCAAAGACCTACTAAGCACTCAGTGCGTTGCATGGCTTATGTCTTGTACTAACCCCAAAATACACTCTTCCGAGCCTACAGAGGAAGGCGCTGAGATGCAGAAAAGCTATCTGCGCCGGCAAAGCTGGTGGCGTGGATTCCATTCTGGGACTCATCTCCAGAACCTCCTCATCTCCAAAAGCCTTGCTGTCATAGCCCCTTGCTTTCTCCTGAATTTAGATGCTGGATTCTCTGATCCCATGTTTTTATCCAATATACCACGGTCTCAGATAACCACACAGAGACTTGGAAATAGACCTTTTCATTGTTTCTATTTCTGTTCTGAAATCGTATTAATTCTCTTTTCCTCTTTTAAGACAATTTTAGGCCTCTTGCGCCTTCCTTTAAATCACCTTGCCTCTGTCTTATACCAACCACTGTGAAAGACTTATCTCCAGAACAGATAAAGAAATCACACAAGGCAGGAATGAGAAGGGGAACCGACCAACACAAAGAGGGGAAATAGACAAGCAAACATTTCATGTGCGAAGATACCCGAATGGGCAAAAGACACGCACAGTATCAGGAAAATGCAAACAGAGAGGCTCCGCGAGGCACCACCTCCTACCGACTCCCGACTCTGACGGCTAAGATTAACAAGAGGGCTGCTCTGCCATCGAAGGAACAAAAGAATGCCGTTTGCAGCAACGTGGGTGGAACTAGAGACTCTCATACTAAGCGAAGTCAGTCAGAAAGAGAAAGACAAATACCAGATGATACCACTTACATCTGGAATTTAATATACTGCACAAAGGACCCTTTCCACAGAAAAGAAACTCATGGACTTGGAGAACAGACTTGTGGTTGCCAAGGGGGAGGGGGAGGGAGGGGGAGGGACTGGGAGTCTGGGGTTCATAGATGCAAACTCTTGCATTTGGAGTGGATGAGCAATGAGAGCCTGCTGTATGGCACAGGGAACTATATCTAGTCACTTAGGATGGAACATGATGGACGATAACGTGAAAAAAATTATGTATATATATATATATATATATATACACATAATATATATATATGCACACACACACATAATTTTTTGGGTCACTTTGCCATTTAGTAGAAATTGACAGAACACTGTAAATCAATTATAATGGAAAAAATAAAAATCATAAAATAAAAAAATTAGAAAATATTTTTAGCTGAAAAAAAAAAAAAAAGACTGACAATGCTGTGTTGGAGGGTTAGAATCAGGGCCTGGGATTCATTTGGTCCTGGTAGGGACATAAAGTAACGCTGTCTCTTTGGAAATCAGCTTGGTAGTTTCCAATCAAGTTAAAAATACACCTAAAATCTGATCCTGCAATTACTTTCCTCAAACTTTATCTAATAGAAATAAAAACAGTGTCCCTACAAAGACCAGTGCAAATGGCCATAGAGACATGGTTTACAAGCGCCAACTCCGGAGACAAAGCAGCGCCCTTCGCTGGCTGCGTGGACAACGCGAGGTGAGGGCGTCCACAGGACGGAATAGATGGAATACTAGTCCGAAAACGCTGCTGCTGGTTCAGGAACAACCCAGATCCATTTCTGATCCATAAGGATGCTCAAAAGAGTGAAACAGACAAGAGTACACACCCTGCGATTCCGGGGTGTGAAACTCCAGGAAGATCAGTTCCAACCCCTGGTGACGGAGACCCGTCAGTGCTTTTGGGGCCGAGGCTGTGCAGTGGGACGGACTGAAGGGACACGTGGGGATCCCTCGAGGTGACAAAACTTTCCTCTGTCGTCCCTGTAATGAGGCTTACATATATGACACCTGTCAAAATACAGCAGACTCTATACTTAAACTGGGTGCATCTGACTGCATAAAACTACCTCAGTTATACTGATTTTAAAACAAAACGGCCGGACGGCAAGGTGCATTTATGTCACATCTGCTCAGGAGATGGCACAGGGGACGGCCCCTTCCAGGTCGTGAGCTTTTAGCAACTAGTGGCCTTCATTTCTATGCACTGAAAACAAGAGCGGGACCTAAAACTTTCCAGCTCTGTTTTATTTGGGGACTTACTGAGGACCGAGCCCCGGGGCTGGCCTCTCCGATGGCCCCGAGGAGACCTTCCAAAGAGGGAAAGGAGGACAGAAAGCGGCCTTTGGGCGTAACATTCATTCGCCAGAACAGCTCGGCGAAGGCTGAGCAGCTTTTGGTTCCTAGATCAGTGGTGCACTAAGAAAGGATACGACCCGGGAACAGCCAGATCGGAGAGCTGCAGAGGGCAGGTGCGGGAGGGGCCGCTCTGCCCAGCCCGCCCCATGTTCACCCGCTGGGATGCTCTCCAAACTCTGTCCTTTTGGGGTTTTAGGGGGACTTCATCGGGCAGGCGTGAGTAACTGAGTCATTGGCCCCTGGGGACTGACCTCCATCTCTAGCCTCCCGCCCACCCCCAGAGATGGGGATGGGGGAACAGGAGGCTGGGGTTGAAGGTTCCAACCCTCTAATCGCACGCAAGGCTGCCTCCACTGGTCACGAGTCCCCGCCCCAGGGACTTTCCAAAAGTCACCTTATTAACACAGCCAAAGACGCGGTTATAACCCTTGTCACAGAGAGTTCCAAGGGTCTAGGAATCCTAAGAATTCTCTGCCAGGAACAGGGGCAGGGACCACATACGTATAAATACGTATAAATCACAGCATCGCCAATCTTGAGCGGGACTTGAGTTGCTTTCATTGGATAGAAATTTCCACCCAGATAGGAAACCTCGGGCTTCTCTTTCCAAACCACAGCCCAGTGGCTGCAAGAGCTTCACTCTTTCTTTTCTGGGGAGAGACACACATGCGGAGATGTTTGCGGGACAGGGGCTCAGAAGGAGCTCTGTCTCTCTACTGTCCACACTGGAGGAAATAATGCTTGAAATAAATTGTTCAAAACATGGTTACCGACACAGGCGAAACCTTAACCAAATTAAAAATAATCTGTTAGAGTTCATTGTATCTCCATGAACTGTGCATTTCTTCCGAGGCACAGCCGCTTTAGCCCGATGATTCTCTTCCAAGTTTCGTTTACAAAACATTTTAAACTCTGACAAATATTTTAAGTCAAGGTACTCATCCCACTGCCAGGTTTTGGAGGACTGCTTCTGTCTCATTTTATTCATTTGTCCGGCTGACTGGTGTTCCTTTTCTTCTTAAGTCTTTTTTCTTCTTCTTCTTCCTTTTTTCTTTAATTTAAGGGCTGTGCCTGCAGCACATGGACGTTCCCAGGCGAGAGGCGAATCGGAGCTGCAGCTGCCGGTCTACACCCCAGCCACAGCCACGCGGGATCTGAGCCACGTCTGTGACCTGCACTGCAGCTCAGAGCAACGCCAGATCCTTAGCCCACTGAGCGAGGCCAGCGATCAAACCCGAGTCGGGTTCGTCACCACTGAGCCACAGTGGGAACTCCCCATGAGTCTCTTTGCTGATACTGACTGTGACATTAACTGTCATGAAATAATATCAACTCAGACAAATTACAGTCCAGTCATGAAACTTTAACAGAGCATTCCATGATGTGGAAAGATGACTTTGCATTGTATTTGCTCTTTTCAAAAGTTAAAAACTAGCTTTAAAAAATTAAGTTTAATTTTGACAACTCTTATACGAAAAGCTCTGACTGTTCTTCTTAACCGTTATATCCCCATCTGGCAACTAGACGGAATCTATGGAATCGACAGAAGAAGGGAAAGACGACGTCATCTCTTTCCTCCTGCCGTCAATAAGGTGCCAGCAGGCACCCAGTACCCAGGCTTCACAGAGGTAGTCACGCCCCTGCCCCCGAAGAGGTGCCAGGGCCTCGCTCAAGGCCCGCCTACCCCCGCCTACCCCCACCTTAGCAGGAGTGAGCGTCAATCTTTAAGCCAAAGGGGCCAGAGATCAAAGCAGAAGCTGCAAACAAAACAAATGGATGGAACCAGCTGGCACCAAGATGGTAGCACACCTTTTCTCCAACAGACCTCGCGTCTCGCTCTGGACTGATTTTACTGCATGAACGACTAAATGTCACACCTCTGGTGGCCAGGACAGCCCCATTGGGACCACAAAGGAGAAGAAGAGGGTGGCCCCCACTGCCTCCGAAAGCCCTGTCCCTTCCCTAGGCTCATGCCCAAGGGGTCCCCGCCCTGAGCATCTTCTTCCCTGTGTCTTTACTCTTTAAAATTTGATCCCACTCCCCACGTGGGCTAGAAGCTGATCTGTGAACTTCAAATGGAACTTCCAGAAAGGTGGGGCCAAATTACAACCAGAACCAGGTCTGACATGTTCCCACCCAACAAGGTTCAGAAGTGAGCCTTGAAAAAAATCAGCCGTTTTAAGTAACTTTACTGTGTCCCAGAACCAAGCTCCAAAACATCTGAAATAAGACAAACACTCCAGACCCAACCAGGAAACTTTACAGTATCTGACATCGGGTTAAAAAATCTGCAGGTCGTGCAATGAAGTAGAAAAATCAGATCCATAAAGGAAAAAGACCGTAAGTCATAGAATCAGATCTGATAAAGAGACAAATGACACAATCAGGGTAGCCGTGGACACTAAGCATCTGTTGTGTCATCAATCTGCTCCTTAACTCAGGATCTTTAAGGCCCCGGAATTAAAAATAAACTGTCCACCTAAGATCCTATATCCAGCAAAAATGTGTTTCAAAGACAAGGCGGAAATACAGACATTTTTACATTTAAAAAAGCTGAAGACATCAATCAGCAACGATCTTGTACTGGAAGAAATATTAAAAGCCATTTAGACAGAAGAAAAATGTGGGAAATACTTACTTTTTTTCCTCATACTTCAAATAGTCTAAAAAATTGCAGTTTTAAAATACATATAATAACAATATGTGCCAGGGGTTATAAAGCATAGAGATGTAAAAAATATAACAATAGCGCAAAAACCAGAGGACAGAAAATAAAGTATTTAGCTGCAAAATTCTTATACTATCCATGACTATGAAAATGTACATATGAACATATAAATTCTAAAGTACTATTAAGAAGCATTTTGATCTTAAAGAAATCCAAAAAAGGTGAGGGGGGGAGCCGAAGAACAAGAAACGTAAACTAAAACAAATAAGACGCTAATTTAAGACTCTAGCAGGTTAAGGATCTGGTGGTGTCGCTGCTGTGATTTGAGTCGCTGCTCTGGTGCCATCCAGTCCCTGGTCCTGGAACTTTCATATGCTGTAGGCGCAGCCAAAAGAAAAAAGAAAAAGAAAAAAGGGAAAAAACCCTCAAACATATCAAAAACTATATGAAATGGGAGTAAACTAAACACCTTCAATTAAAAGGCAGGGATTTTCAAACTGGATAAAAGACCCAGGTAGTTGTCGTATGCACGGTCCTCCTTTTAAAAATAAAGTAGGTGCAACCTACGGCGTCGAGAAGCGGTAAGCAAGGAGGCCCCAATGTGTAGCACAGGGATCTCTCTGTACCCAGCCTCTAGGGATAGAACATGATAGAAGATACAATGAGAAAAAGAATGCGTATAGACGTATGACCGGGTCACTTTCCTATACAGTAGAAATTGGCACGACATTGGACATCAACTATACCTTAATAAAAAAAATTCAGTGCAAAAAAAGACATCTATGAGTTAAAAATAAAGAAAATGATACCATCCTAAGATGAACACAATGGTTACATTAAAATCAAAGATTACAGAACAAATAATATTATACATATAAAAAACAAAGAATAGTATACTCATAAGTTCTTTGATATAAATGATTAAATTTATCAGAAAGACTTAGTCCTGAACATATGTCCACTGAATAACAAAAGTTTATCCACTTTATTTTTAAAAATTGATGGATTTAAAAGGAGATATAGACAAATTATAGTTAGGATCAGAGAGTTTAATAAACAAAACGATAGAAAAATCTGTACGTTTACAGAAGACAAACAGCACTTCAACCGGTGACGTAATGAATATTTTTAGAGCACTTTGCCCCAAACATGAGAGCACGTGTTCTGTCCAAGGGCAGTTTGAACTGTGTCTAACACAGATGTACCGGGCCAATAATGTTTCAAACATTCTCAATAAGGCTGATCTTCTAACTTCGGCGCCACAGACAAATGGAACTGAGTTTGAAATCAGCAACACCTTATAAATGAACCGGAAATGAAAAAGAAAACAAAAGTAAAAGTAGGCAGTGAAGAGGAAATGACAAGATGAGAACACAACAAAGCCACTGTCAATGGAGAAACAACAGGAATGACACGGAGATCCCGTGTCAGGGCTGCGTGG
Organism: Babyrousa celebensis; assembly: GCA_028533215.1. NCBI lineage: Eukaryota > Metazoa > Chordata > Mammalia > Artiodactyla > Suidae > Babyrousa > Babyrousa celebensis. The sequence goes on from CM052682.1 coordinate 510,165, forward strand.
GGACCCATCACTATGGAACCTGTGCACCATAAAAGCGGCATAAAAAAGCGTGCCAACAACTTAGCTGAAATGTATCGATTCCTTGAAAGACACAACCTGCAAAATTACAAAAGCTCCCTCAAATAAACGTAGATAATGTAAACAGGCTTCTACCAATGAAAGCAATTTAATGTATAGTTACACACTAGGGCACAATGAAATCTCCAGCGCCGGATGGCTTCCCTGGGGATTTCGCCAAACAGGTAAGAAAGAAAACCTAGAAATTGAACAATACTTTGAAAGTTGAAGAGAAGGATGCCATTCTCAAATATTTCTGAGTCTAGTGTTGCCTTAGTAACAAAAGCAGTCAAATGCATTCACTCAAAGTAACAACCGAAGAACAAACACAGAGACAAAATGTTAGGAAGAAGTTAACCAAATGAATCCATTGATAAAAACATGAATACGAGATTGCGATCCAGTGGGCTCTGTCCTAGGAATACAACTCTGGTTTCATATTTGAAAATCAATCTGTGTGATTCATGAGATAAACAGATTTCAGAGGAAAAGTCATTGGATCATGCTATTGGTTGCAACCGGGGTTTCTGCTCATCTCACTGGGATTCTGGACCTGAGGCGTCTCTTCCAGATTGTCTTAAATGGAGGGAGGGATGGATGTTTTACTCCCGAACTGACTGGTTCGGGGATGCGGATGGCTTCCTGCACGGGAGGGAGCGCTACCCTGAATGCACCAGAGCTGGGGGTGTAGAAGGACCCTGCCCGTCAGGGGCTTCACTGCTGCCACCAGCTGGGGGGACGTGCTCCTGGGTCCTCACGTGGACAGGTGGGCAACACACAGCATCCAGCCCGGGATGGCTCAGAGCACCGGCAAGAGGAGGGAGGCCACAGACGTGCCAGATGACGAGCGGCACCCGAGAACTTTGGTTGGGTGACATATCAGTATTGGACACGAAAGACTTTAAAAGAAAATGCATTCATAGAGAAATAATCAATACGTAACGAGAAAGGTTTAGGTTATCAGAAATTATGATATTTTGAAAATTGTATGCCTCGAGTGAAATAACCTCAAACTGTATAAAATGAAAATTGAAAGAATTCCCAGCATAAACAGAAAAAAATTACCAGTAGAGTGGAAGATTTTAGTACAGCTCTCAGTGAACAGAAAAACAAGACAGAGTATAGAAAATCTGAAGGATGCTAACAACACTCTAATGAAAACGCAGAATAATGGATAAAACTTCAGAAGACACCAGAGAACATTTTTTGGTGTCTTTTTTTTAGGGCCACACCCTCGGCACATGGAGGTTCCCGGGCTAGGGGTCCAGTCAGAGCTGTAGCCGCCGGCCTACACCACAGCCACAGCAACGCAGCATCTGAGCCCCGTCTTCAACCTACACCACAGCTCACGGCAACCCCAGATCCTTAACCCACTGAGCGAGGCCAGGGATTGAACCCACGTCCTCATGGAGGCCAGGCAGATTCATTTCTGCTGAAACACGACAGGAACGCCGAGAACAGTTTTTTTTTTTTAATTTATGACATATTGGCCATGTAACAAATCTTTAAAAAATTGAAGGACTTGATTTAAAAACATTATCTACCAGATATATAACGATTTGAAATCGTATCACTTAAAATCTCATAGAACTGGAAATTAAGTACATTTTTAAATAAATCATGAGTTGAAAAAGAAATCAGAAGGGAGAATTAACAAAGGCTTTGCAAGGCAAAACTAAAAAAAAAATTATCTATTAAAACTTGAGTGTTCAGCTAAAACAGCACTTGAAGGGAACTCTATACGCTTAAAGGCTTACATGCGAAAGTACGAATGGCTAAGTATTAATGAGAAATGCATGTGGAATAATCCCGAAAAAGTGAAAGAAAAGGCCAATAGGAAGGCAAACACAGAAACTAATAAACAAAGAAAGTGGCCTCACAATGGAGAGAGAAACAAAGCTAACCGGCTACGTGTGATTTTAAACAAGTGGCAAATAGATGGAAAAAATATAGCAATAGTATAAAGAAACTACTAAGTTATTAAAAAGAAACGCGGCTATAAAGCTGCAGAGATTAACATTATGAAAAACTTTATTACATTGAATTGAAAACATATTAAATTGACAACTATCCAGCAAAGCATAACTTATAGAAACTTACTAAAAACAAAAGCAATCCCATGTAAAGATAATTAAACCAGGAGGTTAAAAAATTTTAAGAAAAACTCACACTTTAAAATAAATGTATTAATAAATTCAAGACAACTTTCAAATAAGAACTAATTGAATCTTCAACCAACGAGACTGTATAAGGTAAGCCCCCTACTCTTAACTGGCAAGGCCAGCCAACAGCGATTTAGAATATGAACCAATATGTCATGGAGATTGAAAATTAAAGTCCATTTTGCTCGGGGCACAGACGGTAAAATCCTTTGCATCTGATAGGTGAACAAAACAGATGTGCTCTATAAACTATAAAACGCAAAATGACCACGTACAATCTCAGGACCGCAGGTTTAGCAAAAACCAAGTCACCCAATTCCCTACAGAAATAGTTTAAAAAGGAGAAAATACATGTAATCAACTCAATTAATGCTTGATGAGCTCAGTTGTGTTCGATGGGTATAATTATAACCGTCTCTTCTGCCTTGTGCAGGATGAACCCGCTTTCAAATGTTATATGTGGGTATCTGCGTAATAAAACGACTTCTTTTCCACTCAAAAGTGCCCAGGTTTATCATAACGCGTTTTATGGCAACTCCAAATAGAAGGCAAATTTCTGAGCCATCCCCAAAGCCTAGAGCAGCTGTTGCACTTGACGGCGCAAATCTCAGAAGCGCTCATTTAAAGAGGGTTAAGTGACAGTCCCGAGCTGACCCAGGAGAGCGGGGCTGGTCAGCCAGGCAGCCCCCCGCTGGCAGCCACTGCCCGGAGCCACCTCCCTGGGACAGCCAGTTCACGAGAGCCGGGACTCCCGCGGTCTGGCCGTGCCACCCCACCAGGCTGGGGGCAGAGCGCAAGCCCAGGGGCCACGTTTATGGCAGCGGGAGATGGGGGCTGGGGTGGGAGGAGGGTCGGGCCTGAGGGGGAGCAGAGATGGCATCCCTGGGCATCCCTGGTGGGAGGAGGAGGAAGCACAGCCGGGCCCTTGTCCCAGAGCAGCGGGGGGGAGCTGAGATGGCGACAGGAGAGGAGGGCAGCCCGGCCTTATGTCAAAGGAAGAGAAGAAACGTCAGGGCTGCCTGGCCCGCTCGACGGGATCTGCTCTTCATGGGGTTTTGTGGGCCTTTTCTGACCTTGAAGATAAGCAAGGTGCATCGGGCTGCGGAGAGGCCTGGAGCTGCTTTCTTAGGAAATAAACCATGTTTTATATTCCATGCCGCCCAAGCAATGACACAGCGACATTGAACTGTGCTGCTGCAACCACTCGAAGAAATACTTATCTCGTTTAAATCATTTAAAATCCCCAGTCGCCTCAGGGAGAACAGACTTGAGGCCAGGCGAGCGTTTTCCTGGTGTCCCCCACCCCCCCCACCCCCGCAACCCCAGATCAGCCAGCAAACTGCCAGCGTTGCTGCTTTTGAGGCCAAAATGCTTGAGCGGAGGGTCAGGCTGCCCTCAGCCTTTGTTACATCACGTTGTCAGTGTTTGGGGATGTGAGCAGAAAGTGTCGGGCAACGCATGGCTGGCTGCGCTGCCCTGGAGGCCTTGAGGACAGGGGGCACGGCGGCCACACGGCTTCCCTGGAGCTGAGGGCGGGTCCTGAGCCTCCAGCCACCCAGGACATGTGGGGACCTGACCAACTGCGTTTCTGCAGGACGCGGCTGCTCTTACAAAGGGTTTGGGCCGAGGCTGTGCAAGAGGGCTGGGGGCTGGATCCTGTTCCCGGTTTGCCGGATGCCTGGGGGGCCTGGGCCCCCCCATAGCTCTCCAGAGGCACTTTCGTAATGTTATTGCCTAGCACCTGAAAATCAGCTTTTCAGAAGGCCTTTTAGGAGAGTTATTTCTGGGGAAGAATAAACAGTGCCTTTAAAGAGAAGTCCCTAAAAACTACACAGCATGACATATTTAATGGGGCTGGGGCAATGTGATAGGATCTCCAAGACTTCATAACATTTTAAATAAAATTAACGCGCATGATTTTCCTACACCCATGCCAAATTGTCTTAAAATTACAAGAAATAAATATATACAATCTCAGCCCCTTTAAAGCTGTTTGATTTCTTTCTTATCTCAGTTTATCAAATGCATTTTATGAGCCTGGAATGATCGCAGGGAGCACAGGTTTTAACGACACAAACGTTCTCGTTTGATGCTGTCCATCCGGGGAGGCTGGAGGGGGGGACCTCCACGGAGGCTGCACTTTCTCTATCACAGGCGCTGTGTGCGTGGCATGTTTTTCCCATCCTGTGACTTTCAATCTCTTTGTGTCTTTGAATCTTCAGTGTGCAACAGCCAGTCTTATCCCGTTTCTTTCCTACAAGCGCCCAGAAAAACAGACAGGACCCACTGCTGCTTCTCGGGCTCCTGGAGCTACGGTCTGGCCAGGCTGCCCATTGTCTGCCCCAGACACCTTGTCACGGCTGTGTCCCCTTGCTCGAGTAACCCTGTTCCTTGTGTCACTTTAATTCTGTTCCGTGTCGGGCGTCAGCAGTGGAGCAGGCTCTTGCAGCAGAGAAAGGACAAACAAACTTTGTGTCCCCCGGGATTCAGGTAACGGGCTCTTTGCAGCCACCTGCACCTGGTACTTTTGTGTGAACAGCTTTTCAAAGTTTACTTTACATAGGAAAATTCCCCTCTCTGTGTGTCCCTTTCAAAGGTTTTATAAGTGGCCAGAAGCCTTTGTGTGGCACCCTCGTCACAACCAGTCACCCCCTCAAAGGTCTCTGGTTTCTATTTACAGCCGACCCCCTTTCCACCTAAAGCCCAGGAACCCGCCAATCTACTTGGTATCTCCACAAGTTTGCCTCTTCTGGACTTTGATGCGAATAAGAGCGCACGTGCTGTCATTGGCATTTAGCTTCCTTAACTGAGCCCGGAGTTTTCAAGCTCCCACCACGTGGCAGCACGCGGCGGAAGTTTTAGTGTCAAACAGGATTCCGCTGCGTGGACCTGCCACCAGCTCCCCCCGTTCCCAAGCGGATGAGCATTTCGGGGTCTCCATGCTCCACTCACTGTGGGTAAAGCCACCGTGAGCATCTTTGAGCAAGTCTTCCAGGAACATTTTTATTTCTCTGGGGGGAGGGAGCTTGGACTAGAAATGCTGGGTCAAATGGTAACGTTATGTTAAATTGCTAAAGAAACTTTCAGACTGTTTTCCAAACTGTTTTTCCGATTTCTGCATTTCCAGCGGTCTCATAGACCATTATACAGTCCAGCGGACCGGGGGTGAGTGCTCCCATTTCTCACCAGCACCTGTCATTGATTTTCCTTTTCATTAGAGGCCTTCTAATGAGTGCCAAGAGCTGACTCGTAGGTTTTTTTTTTTTCCTTTTTAGTCCTGCACTCACGGCACATGGAAGTTCCCAGGCTAGGAGCTGAATTGCAGCTACAGCTGACAGCCTTCGTCACAGCCACAGCCATAGCAACGCGGGGTCTGAGCCACCTCTGCAACCTGCACCACAGCTCACGGCAATGGCAGATCCTCAGTCCGCTGATTGAGGCCAGGATCAAACCTGCATCCTCATGGGTCCTCGTCGGGTTTGTTTCCGCTAAGCCACAGCGGGAACTCCCCAATGTAGTTTTAATTAGCATCTCCTTAAAAACTAAACACCATCTTTTCAAGTCTTTACTTTGCTTTGATCTCCTTTGATGAAATGTCTATTTATATTTTTGCTCATTTTTTTTTTGTCTTTTTGTCTTTTTAGGGTCACACCCACAGACATGGAGATTCCCAGGCGAGGGGTCTAATCAGAGCTACAGCTGCCGGCCTGCACCACAGCCACAGCAGCACCAGATCCGACCTGCGTCTGTGACCTACATCATACCTCATGGCAATGCCAGATCCTCAACCCAGTGAGCGAGGCCAGGGATCGAACCTGCAACCTCATGGTTCCTAGTTAGATTCATTTCTGCTGCACCACAACAGGAACTCCGATTTTTGCTCATTTTTAATTGGATTGTCTGTATTCTTAATATTGATTTGCAAGGGTTCTCTGTATATTCTTGAGACAATCCTTCATAAGAAATAAAATTTGCAAATATTTTCACCCACCCTGTGCCTTGACTTTTATTCTTTTTATGGTATCGCTGAAGCACAAACGTTTTGAGTGTTGATGAAGTCCAGTTTATCAAATTTTTTTTCTTTAGGGATTGTGAATTTGGTATTTTATCTGAGAAACATTTACTTAACCAATTTGAAATAGTCTCCTTTTTTAAATTTTTTACTAGTTTAGCTCTTACATTTCGTTCGATGATGCTTTGTTTTGTGGGTTAATGTATGGTTTATCCTGGAACTGAAGAGAGACAATATTTGGTAAGAGTCGGTTCCCCAGGTATGTGCATAAGCCAGAGACTTGATGTCGTGTGCACATGACACACGCAGGGCTGTTCACGTACGAGCAGAACTGGTTCTCGGAGTTCCTGTTGTGGCTCAGTAGTAACGCACCCGACCAGTATCCATGAGGATGTGGGTTCGATCCCTGGCCCCGCTCAGTGGGTTAAGGATCCATCGTTGCTGTGGCTGCAGCTCCCATTAGACCCCTAGCCTGGGAACCTCCATATGCCACGGGTGCAGCCCTAAGAAGACAAAAAAAAAAAAAAAAAAAAAAAACCCACAATAATAACTGTTTCTCAGCAAGCACACTGTGCCCTGGGCTGGGATCCTGACTCATCTCTGTGCTTGGTGCTCCTCTCATCTGCTGATCCGGGCACGCCACCCAATTCCCATCTGGCCATCATTCTTCTTTACCAGGTAGATGGTATATGCGGACATACTTCCTCCAAAAGCGAAACTGTTCACTCGTAGTAGTTAACTGAGATACTCTGGGAATTGAAGCTCAAGGCAGCCTGATTCACAGGTCTGGATGTGTCAGTGGATGCAACAGAGATGTGAGCCAGCACTCACACACACACACACACACGCACACGCACACGCACACACACACACACACGGAGAGAGACCACAGGAGCAGTTTCTGCAGGACAAGCATCCGTTAGAGCAGCAGGTCCCTGTAGCAGGTCTGGTGATATCCTTTTCGGCAAAGCCAGTGATGCAGCCTGCGTCACAGGGACAGTCACGGTCCTGAGTCTGGGATGCAAAGTCCCCTGTCATCAGGTGCACTCCGAGCAGCCTCAGAGACGGAGGCTCGGCCCGTGGCAGGCTGAATCTCGGTAATTATGAGCCCTCGAGCGGAAAGCGTGTCTGCTTTGTGAACACCGGCGCGATGGCCAGCTTCCCCGTCACAGCCTGTGGTGTTTCCTGGCTTCCCCGCACATCGGCCTCCTGGTGGTCACAGCTGGGATGGGATCCTCCCCACAAATGGGCCGTGAGGGAGGCGATCTGGGGACTCTGTCCCAGCCACCAGGGGGTTGGGGTCCCTGTGGGAGGCGCTGCATGGAAGAACCACCAGGAGGAGGGGCCACGCAGGAAGCAGGCCCCCTGAAATGATGGGAAGGAAGGCCGAGCAGGCACCGACAGGCCGGGGAGACGGGCCGCGGGGCCCCGGGGCGGGGGGCGGCCCCATCCTGCTCCTTCCCTGGGGCTGGCGCTGGGCCGTGTGGGGCGTCTCTGGGCCCGGGCTCCCCTGGGGCCTGACCCTGGGCCGCCCACCGAGAAGCACGGAATGCTGGTAGGTTGAAGCCGCTGCGTTTCGGAGCAGTTTGTCGGCTTCAGTCAGTAATGAAACGGTGCCTTCCACCCCCCAGCGGGAGTTCTGAGCACATCGATACTTCCGGTGGCCCTTCAGTGTCAGAAGGCCCTTGGCCTTGAGGGCCTCTACTCTCAAAACAGACCTGCTTTTCTTTTTCTCTCCTTTTTCTTGGAAGGCTAAAGTTTCTCCATACACATAGAGATTTATATAGATGCTCTCGCCAACCCGACTAGGGAAAAGGGGAGAACACTCGGCTTGGGTTTTAGGGTGTTTTGAGTTGAAACAGTTTTGAAGGGAAAGCATCTCTCTTCCTGGAGTTTCAGTTCCCGAGCTCTCGGGTGTCCTGACCCCCAGTGACGTTTATAAACACGCTGGGTCTGGCAGCGGGTTTCTGTCTGAGCTCAGGAATGCAAACATCAGGGCTGGTACCACCCCTGGAACCCCTGGTTCAGAGGAGCTGGGGGGCGGGCAGCCTGGGCCGGCAGGGGGACCGAGGAGCAGGCCCCCACGTCAGCTGGCCGAACGCTCGCACCTGCGGACAGAGGGGCTCACGTCCCGGCCGAGCCCAGGGGAGTCTAACGGGCTCCAGGAGGGGTGCCATCTGTCACCTGGAGGGGTCCTCCTTACGGCGGAGAAGAGCTAAGTGTGAAGCAGTGCCTTTCCTCTCGCTTTGTTTTTAACCGAAAGCCCAGTGTCTCTTTCCTTTTGATTACATGTCAGCATTAGAACTATGAATTATGAGACAGAATCCTGAGTCTACGTGAGTTCCTTCGAGGTTTGAAACAGGATTCCAAGGTCAGTTAGGTTGAAGGTGCCCTGAGCCCGCACGGTCTCCTGCGTCAACCACGGAGAGGCTTTGCTTTCCCACGCTTCTTCTGGGTGTTTCGAATACAGCTATCCGGGCTGCAGTCGTGCGAAGCGGACGTCGCCTTGTGAAAGGCAGGCTGAGCAAGGGTGTCAGGTTCCATGCTGTATACAGCAAGCGGGGGGTACAGGGTCTGCCAGGAAACAGACGAGAGTGCAGGTGGGCAGACAGAGAAAGGGAACCGGTTAGATGCAGACACCGTCGGGAGCGGAAACGATGGACCCTGATAGCCGGCCTCACACCACAGGTTCGACACCCAACTGCTTCTCAGGATGACCGCAGAACGGGCTGTAAAATGCTACGCGCCTGGGCCCCGTCCAGGTCTGCGGAAGCAAACTAGCCCACGGAACGTTCCCAGAGTCTGAATGTTTAAGGAGGGTCCTTGGCTCCACACACACCCGGGCCAGGAGGCGTCTCTAGACAGTCGTTTGGGAACCAAAGAGATGAGCAAACACACAGAAAAGCCCACAGCAAAGTATGAGCAAAACTATGTGGGGGGAGGAATCAAAGGAATCCAGCCAAGGTGATGCTCGGGTCTTTTTAAGCTTTGGGGCGTGTTTTGCAGCAACACGTCGTGTGTGTGTGTGTGTGTGTGTGTGAATGCCTCACGTCCCTATTTCCTCTGCTCTTCTTACAACTGAAAGTTGCATTTCACGAGCAACCAGATTATTAAAAATTGTATTTAAAAGACCAGAAAAGGCTTTGATGATAAGCGTGTAGTGGGTGAAAAAGAACATAGAACTGGAGCGGACGGGGTGGAAAACGGAAGATCAGAGACGGGCTTGGGTTCACTTCCCGTCCTGAAGGGATAGTAAGATGGAGAGGTGACAGTGTGGGTCTGTGGGCGGAGGACGTGGACTTGGAAGTTGTTTTCTGTTTTGTGTTTGTATATAAGACGGGAGACAATGACGCCTGTGTATTGACTGATCAAACAGAAAATAAAACTTGATGACACAGATAAGAAATAGGACATTTGCAGAAGTGACGGCCTTCAAATGTTACCATTTTGGTAGCAAATGACAAATGACACAGGGAAAGCATTCTGTTCAATGCAGAGTGTTTTGATCACACTTAAAAATCATTTGATGGGTGTTTCCATTGTGGCTGAGAGGTGATGGACCCAACTCGTGGCCATGAGGACTCAGATTCAATCTTGGGCCTCGATCAGTGGGTTAAGGGTCCGGGGTTGCCGTGAGCTGCGGTGTAGGCTGGCGGCAGCAACTCTGATTTGACCCCTAGCCTGGGAACCTCCATATGCCAAGGGTGCAGCCCTAAAAAGACCAAAAAAAAAATGTTGATGGAAAAATAAAGAAAATTTTATAATAGGGGACCATATAGTCCCATAGAGCTATTTAATAGATGATAGTATCTATTAACATCTGTTAATATCATCAATTAAATATCTGTTAATACTCACTAGATATAGACCAGAAAACGTGATCACAAGGTCTTTCCAATACGACTCTCGGAAATAAAGCCCAAGACAGGCTCACAGGAAAGCCCCGTTCCCAGATCACATGCTCTGTAAAGCCCCAGATCGAGCTGAATTGGGACGCACCCCCAGATTCGAGGGCATACTTTAAAACTCACAGTTGGCAACTATATTTCTGATTCTGGATAAATCAGAATTTTCTCGACGCGTGTCACC
>CM052682.1:520984-552917 GCA_028533215.1 Babyrousa celebensis
TCGTATTATTTCCTTTTCGTTGCTTGCTTTTGTTTTTTCTAGTTTTTTAAGTAGGTGTTGGGGTTATTTATTTGGAATCTTTCTTCTTTTTAACAAAATTCAGCTTCCTGGATGTGTTCATGTTTTTAATCAGTTTAATCAAGTTTAAGTTATCAAATTAATTTTTTATCAAATTTGGGAGATTTTCAGCCATCATTTCTTCAAATGTTGTGTCTGATGAGAAAGCCGCTGTCATTCCTGCTTTCACTCCTCTGTGCATATTCCGTGGCTGCTGTTAAGGTTTTCTCTCTGTAACGGGCCTTGAGAAATTTGATCGCAATGTGTCTCTGTGTAGTTTTCTTCATATTTTTTGTGCTCAGGATTTGTTGAGTTTCTTGGGTCTGTGGACATACAGTTTTCATTAAATTTGGAAAAACTTCAGACATGATTTATTTAAATACTTTTTCTTCCCCCGAAGCGTCTTCTCTTTTGATGATTCCAATTACATTTACGTTGGTATGTTTGCAACTGTCCCACAGTTCGCTTACATTCTTTCCATTTTTATTTTTTATCCCTTTTCTCGTGAGTGTATGTGTGTGCGTGTGTGTGTGTGTGTGTGTGTGTGTGTGTGTCCCTGCCCCCAGCTTATGGACGTTCCTGGGCTGGGGAATGAACCAGCCCCACAGCAGCAGCACAAGCCAATGCAGTGACAAGAGCAGACCCTCAACCCGCTGTGCCACACGAGAACTCCATTTGGGGTGGGGGCGGGGGCATGGTTTCTAAGTCTTCAAGTTTACGAATATCTTTTTAATTTCAGTGTCTATTCTGCCATTAATCTGATACAGCGTATTTTTCACTTCAGACATTGCATTGACCAATTCTTAAAGTTTGACTTATGTCTTTTTTTGTTTGTTTTAGGGCCACACCTGGGGCATATGGAGGTTCCCAGGCTAGGGGGTTGAATCGGAGCTGTAGCGGCTGGCCAACACCACAGCCACAGCAACACCAGGTCCAAACCACGTCTGCAACCTACACCGCAGCTGACGGCAACGCTGGATCCTTGACCCACTGAGCAAGGCCAGGGATCGCACCTGCATCCTCATGGATAGCAGTCAGACTGGTTTCCGCAGAGCCATGAAAGGAATCCCTTGCCTGCTCCCTCTGCCTCTCATGTTTCTTATTACATCCTCGAATATTTGAACTTTACTACAATAGCTGTTAAAACGCCCTCCCTGTTCATGCGACCACCTGTGCCCATTGTGGGTGAACCATTTCACTCTTGGTAAATCCTATGCTTCTGCTTCTTTGCAGGATTGGAAAAGTCTTCGACTGGGCACCCAATACTCTTGTATTTTACCTTATTGGGAGTGAGATATTTTTAATTCTTATAACTATTCTGCAGCTTTGTTCTGGGTTGCAAGTTAATTTGCTTGCAAGAAGTTTGAGCCTTTCTGGTCTCGCTTTTATGATGCATTGAAAGTGAGTCTGGAGCAGGATTTATTCTAAGAATAATTATTTCCCACTATTGAAGCGAGGGTTCCCTGGCTACTCTAACCAAGGTCCCTTGATCTATGAGCTTTTCCAGTAAAAACTGGTAGCAATAGGCATAATTTCTGGTCCTGTGTGAGTGCCAGCCACCGTTTCCTCGCGTCCCACTGGATGGGTCATTCCCTGGCCTCTGGCCTGTGTGCTGACCAGTCCTCTGAATGCCTGAGCGGCCCTGATGGTCTCTGGACTGTCTCTCAGGACATTGCCCTTCTCTCCAGGACTGAGTCCTCTGGCTACCTGGTCTCACCACACTGTCAGCCCTGTCCCCTCAATGCAGTGGTCTTGCAGGTTTGGCCTGGTTTTTCATTCCCGTGACACAGCTTAGAAACTCTCCCAAGGCAGGGAGTGGATACAGCTGCCATCCTCAGACCAACTGCTCTCCGGTTCTCATCAGTCCTGGGCCTTCCTTGCCTGAGGCCCAGTGTTTTGAAAATCCCTGTTTTTATATATTTTGTCTGTCTGAATTATTTATGGCTGTTTCAGGCAAAACCTGGCTCTGTTATTCAACTTTGGCTGAGATCAGTGAGCGATACCAATCTTTAAAAAAATTTGTTTCCCCAGGAAATAGAGTAAGAGAGAATACTTTTCAACTTGTCTTAGGAGGTTGGCGTTTTCCTGGTATCAAAACTAGGTGAAGTCGAGAGAGAGAGAGAGAGAGAGAGAGAGAGGGAGAGGGAGCTATGGACCAATTGTATTTCAGGAGTATAAATGTAGAGAATTGTAATAAGGGAATTACCATTATGGATCAGCTGGTTACAATCCCAACTGGCATCCATGAGGACGCAGGTTCGACCCCTGGCCCCACTCAGTGGGTTAAGGATCCGGCATTGCCATGAGCTATGGTGTAGGTCGCAGACGCGGCTCAGATCCTGCATTGCTGTGGCTGTGGTGCAGGCTGGCAGCTGCAGCTCCAATTCAACCCCTAGCCTGGGAACCAACATATGCTGCAGGTGCAGCCCTAAAAAGAAAAAAAATTTTTTTTTTAAATATCAGACAATTAAGTTCCTAATATCTAGGACAGACAATGCATCATCGCCAAGCAGAGTTCACCCCAGTGAAACATGTGCAGTGGACACTTGTGTAATAATCAGAATAATACAAGATCTGCGTGCATGACATTTCTATTAAAGCCGAAGTTGCCGTGAACACATTTCCAGTCAAGTCCGCCTCCAGTGGAAACAAGTATTGTGACCTCTGTTTCTGAGCTTCATTTGAGCTCAGTGTGTACCCTTTTATGTCCAGATTATTTAAATTAAATATCTGATTACCTCGTAGATTCTCAGAAAGCATTTGGCAGCTTCAATCCAGTCATGATAAAAATCCCTCAATGGGAAAAAAAGCATCTACGAAAACCCTACACTCGAGAATTCTTCTCTATTTTTATTGTTAAAGAATAATTTCAATGTAGTAAAATTGACTTAGACTCTCCTGCTGCATTGTGGCCAGTGATTCCTGTCCTATGGCCAGCGTCGTAATCAAGATACCTGACGATTCCAACACCCCATCCAGCACCAAGGATTTATTATCAAATTATAAGTATAATAATAAAAATGGACTACTTATAAAAAATCCCAGCAAACACAAACTTGAAAGAAAATCATGCCCATATTCTATATGGAATCTGCAGGAAGCCCACGACGCCCGTTATGTATTTTGTAAGGGACACATCACAGGCACCCCTGCATGGGAGCGTGAGATAGTGAGTGTTTTACTCCTGGCATCAGGAAAACAAAGACACTGTTTGCCATCATTTTCATTCAACGTTGTTCTGAAAACCTTTCCTATTGAAATGTGGATGTGGAAAGAAATAAAAGCACAAAGATTAAAAAGAAAGAAATTTTTTTTTTACCATAATCAAGAGGTTTTTTTTTTAATTTTCCCAATACATTAGTTTTTTTTTTTCTACTGTACAGCATGGTGACCCAGTTACACATACATGTATACATTCTTTTTTCTCAGATTATCATGCTCCTTCATAAGTGACTAGACATAGTTCCCAGTGCTACACGGCAGGCAATGAGATCTTCTTCAAATTTTTATTTGAAGAAGACCCCACTGCTTATGTAGAAAATATCAAGGAAACAGAAAAAAAGGTACGAGAATGAAACAAGTTCTACGGGGCAAAATACAATTTTTAAAAAACATATTAACAGTGAAACTATTGAACTATGAAATGAAATGAATCTCATTTACAATATAAAACATAAATAACTAGGTATACATTGAATAAAATGCGTGCAAGTCATTCGTATTGAGAATTTTTAAGCGTTGCTGAAAGAAATTACAGGAGAACGGAGCCGGTGGACAGGCAGACCCTGCTCGCGGGCTTCCAGACCCAACCTTGTTAAGATCTCAGTTGTCTGCAAATGAATCCATAGATTTAACACAATCCCAGGCAAGTTCTAACAGACTTTTTTCTCGGAAATTGATGAGTGGATTCTCAAACTTAATTAGAAATTCAAAACACATAAAAAAGTCAAAAGAAACTCCAAGAGGAACCAAGTTGGAGGAATCCCCCTGTGATTTCATGATATACCATGAAGATGCTATATTCCAGACAGTGACCATTAAAGCAGCTCAAAGGAGAGGAGGCTTCAGTCAATAAATTGTGTTTCACCATCTGGATAAACATGGAGAAAATTAACCACAACCCTATCCTTCGATCTCCTACCAACATGAATTCATGATGAGTCATAATAGCTAAAACTGTAAAGTTTCCAGGAGAAAACAGAAAAAAAAAAATACATATTTACCCCTTAAACTAGTAAAGCACACCAGAGTGGACTAAGAACGCACTGCACATAAAAGCAAAGTTTGGTAGGTCCGCTTCATCGAACGAGAAACTCCTGTGCATTCAGTGGCATGACCAAGGAGAGGCAAAAGCAAGTCAAAGACTGGGAGGAAGTGTTTTCAAGGCACATATCTGACACATGCCTCATATTCGGAACACATAATGAGCTTCAACAAGTAAATACTAAAAGGCAAAGAATCCTAATAAACATGGGCAAAAGACCTGGACACTTCTCAAAGGAAGATGCAAGACTGGCCAATACACATTTGAAAAGAGGTTCTACACCACTCTTCGTCAGAGAAATACCAATTAAAATTACCATGAGATACCATTCCACTAACCTCAGCATGGTCAAAATTTGAAAGACTAGCAAAACCGAATGCTGACAAGGTCGTGGAGAAACTGGACTTCTTATGCGCTGTGGATAGAAACCCAAAATGGTTCCACCACTTTGGAACACCAGCAGAAATTTCACTCTCCCCTTTTTACCCACGTAAACAAAAATATCCATCCATAAAGGAATTTACACAAAATGCAACTTATAGCAGCCCCAAACTGGAAACAACCCTGACGTCTGTGGAATGGGTGAGCAAGCTGTGATAGACCACACAATGGAACATGACTCAGCAATAGAAAGAGCCAACTGACTTGTTTGAGCCTCAAAAACATCACATTGAGGGAAAGAAAGCAGACACGGAAGAGTCGACACCACGTGCTTCCACCTGGATGGCATTCAAGAGCAAGGAATTCAAATCGAAAACGATGGAAGTCGGGACGGTGGTGACCGTGGAGGATGGAGACGGACGTCAGTTGAGGAGCAAAAATTTGGGGGGTGTGTGATTGACAGTTTCTGCACGTTGACCAGAGAGCTGATTACACCGGTGTATTTGTTTATCAAGTCATCACAATCCGTGAGATTCACGGTATCCCAGTTTTATCTCAAAAGATAAGCTGAGGAATTACATTAAAATTGATGGGCCATTTCACATTAAGTTGAAGAAACACTCCAGCAAAGATCTGAAGTAGAAAATGTGATGGAAAAACACCAGGCAAAGAAATAGGACCGGCTCATAGAGGAGGATGAAAATCCAAAAATTTTCAGAGCAACGGGGGAAATTTATTTTGAGGGGGAAAAGAAGCATCCTGCAGTGAATCATGACTTCGTTTTTAGAAACGTGGATGTTAGCGCCAGGTTGAAACATCACTGGAAAAATAACATCTTAACGGAGACAGAAGGTCCCTTGTAGGCAGCGGACCGCATGGGAAGGCCACAGAACGCTGCGGTGGTGGTTCGGCTTTTGACGGCTGCATCGACGGGGAGGACACCTCGCCGCTGGTGAACAAACCCACGGGCCTGAGTTTTCCACCTCCTCGTCCTGTGATGTAATTACCCTATTCAACTGTATCCGCCTTTCCCACACTGCAAAGCAGGCTTGTGCCGCCTGCTGGTATTTAATCCTCGCCAGTTCCTGGGTCTTTTTTTTTGTCCAAAACAAGGGGCACGTCAGCGGCTGATCCGCCCATGAAATGGGAGACTTGTACGTTTATCGCTGATCTGTGTCCACCCTGCACGGCCTCGCCCTCACTTTCTTTTCATCCAGCGCCATGTCGGCTCAGTCCCTTTGGCGCCTGGACCCTAATATCAAGCCTTGTCCCGAGTGATGGGGGTCTTACCTGCTGCCCACCTGGAGAGGCCTTAGGGCCCCTGACCTGAGCTCTTACCTGGCCCCTCCCATTTAGAACCCCCTTGAGACGCTGGCCCGCGTGTCTGGGCCTCGACGCCTCCCGTGGACAGGGCTCATCGCTACTCATTTCCTCGCCGCTAACTCTTTCCACACTCGACCTGCAAGGAGTTGAACTTTCCACCTCTGGTTTCTTCCAGGTGCGGGTTTCCCCTTCCACGTAAACCCGGGAGACGAAAGTCATCGGCCTCATTGGCCTGGAGGCTGCTGGAACCTCAAAGTGGCACCCACATCCCAGTAGGTGACTCAAAGGAGCCATGGGTGGGGGGAGCCGGGACAGGGGACAGGTTCTTCCAGTCACTGTCAAAACCACCCCCAGAATCACATCCACACCACTGACCCAAAAAGGACGGGAAGATGGAGCAAGTGCCTGGGACTTCGCCTGCCCCAATGCACCATCTTCCCATCCTCCCTCTGCTTCTTTTCCTGGCTTGCTTTCTTTATATTTTTCTGGCTGTGCCCATGGCAAGTGGAAGTTCCAGGGCCAGGGATAGAACCTGTGAGCAGCAGTGACCTGAGCTGCTGCCATGACAACACCAGCTCCTTAATCCACTGTGCCGCCAGGGAACTCTTTTCCTTTTTAGGTCTGAACTGGATTTTCTTGGGAAACAAGAGAAAACGACAATCAGAGTGACAGAAGCTTCTGGAGAACTCCTCAGATCTCTAAGATGCTGTGATGGTTAATTGAGGTTTTGTTGATTGGTTTTTCAAGACGATCCCATCTGCAGGCAGTGGTCTGTGACCAGGGGTACAGCATGTGCCCTCCTGAGGAAGGGAGAATTATCAAGACTCCTATTCCTGGGAAAATTAAAAGGTCCAGCTGTTAACGAAGAAGACTTCAAAAACTGGACCCCAAGAAAAAGTTATAGCTTATTAAATGTACTTTTGGCCAACAAACTGATTTTCACTAAGGACGCTATTAATACATGATGGAATCGACTCATCTTTTCATCTCACGTCGGCTTAGCGACTCATACGCAGCGAGGAGGAATGGTGACACATTCTGCGGCGTTAGGGAGGCACGGCTCGTCATCATTCGTGTGTCACAGGGGGCGTGTGGTGGAAGTGCGCAAGGTGTACTCGAGCTTCTCGGGAGGACAGAGCCCACACGCGTCGCTGTTCTTGAGCAGCAGGATGACTGCCCGTCCATCCTCTTATTCCCGAGTGGTCCGCGGTGCGGGTCGGATCTGCCTCGACGTGCTTTTAAAGCGTCTGTGTCGGCTGTTGAATAAGATGAACACACGCTTTTTTCAAACACGGCTGTGGTGGAGGTCGCGGTCCCCAGAGCCTCATCCCCTAACACCTCTTCGGAACATTTCAAATGCCCCGTGGTCCTTTCCACGTCGTTGGGACAGGTCTCCGCAAGGTCACCGGCCTTAATCCAGGAGCTACCACTCCGCTCCTCTGAGGGTCTGGACGAAGCCCCTTGTTAAGAAGTCCATGTCCCCACCCTGCTTCCTCCACGCCTTCCAGTCCTGTCCCGATGGAGCCTCCGCTACCTAACCTCTGAACAGTGGGCGGCCCCCCTCGCGGGCATCCGGCCCTCCCCTCACTCTCTGCTCAGCAGCCGAGTCGGCCGGCGTGTGCTTTGTGCCCTGGAGGCTGCTGTCCGCCCAGGTCTCTCCTGTCTGTGGCACAAGGACCCATACGTGATGCCCACGCAACGTTCCTACCGGAGGCTCTGGGTTTCCACTCCACCCCCGCCCAGCCCTAGTCTCCATATCAGTAGATGGCACCATCGTTCCTTTGGTAACACAAGTCCCCAAATTCGGTTTACTCCTTCGATGCCCTCTCCTCTTCAAAACCTCACAGCTCACAGTCAACTCGATGTATGTTCTGTTGGCTCAGCCTCCAAAATAGGGAACAGATCCTGCCACTGGTCACACTTTGGCTGTGGTCCCGGGCTGGCACCCTCTCCGAGCAGCCTCCTGACCTCTGTGGGGCTGGGGGGCTCCCCTGCCGTCAGCCCCTGCCCAGCAGCCAAGTGGCCCCTGAGAAGCAGGAGCAAGTGCAGCCTCTCCTCACTGGACAGTGCGAGGGCCTCTGCCCACAGAGGAAGTCAAGCTCGGACCCTCCCTCAGCCCCGGGGCCTCTTTGACCTGGTTTCCCAGGTGGGCACCGCCCCCCAGCTCTTCGCACAATCCCCTTGCCTGGATCCTGACAGAAGCGTGCCTTCTGCTCTTACCCGCTTCTCGGCCTTTGTCCTTGCTGTTCCCTCTGCTGGGAATGCTATTCCTCCAGGTCTGGGCATCAGCACACACACAGGGGCTCAGGTCTGAGCTCCTGGGGACATTCTCGCTGTGAGTGTCCTCTGAGGTCCTCAGAGAGGGCGCTGGCTCCATCCGTGCTGCCAGAGAGCAAAGGAAGGCGGAGCCCGACCACAGCGAGATCCCTGGCTGGTCTTGGAAGCATCTGGCTTCACTGTTGGGGACAGTACCTTGGAGAGAAGGGTTAGGTTAACGCCAAGTGGAAATGCCCACTGTCCTTTGCAGCAACGGCAGCAAAGCGCTCCCGGGCCGTTGCCAGCATCCCGTGGGTGCTCGAGGGAGCATCCCCAAGTTTTATGGGTGATGGGAAACGAGCAGCAGTTGAAATTGTAGTGGCTCCCGCAGCAAACAGCCTCATCAGGGTTGGAACCTGGGGAGACGAGACCTCCCGGGAAGCGGGTGCTGGAGGGCGGGGGCCCCTGCTGTCGCCAACACCCAAGGGAGCAACAGAAACGGAGTCCAAGTTTAAAGGCAGGTATTAGGAGTTTGTAAAACTCGATTTTAAACATGCAGAATGTTCTGTTTTTTTGATCCTCTATCTTTATTTTAAAAAGACCCGGAGAGGAGGGATATTTAAACTTTGACCAAAGAGAAGAACTTTCAAACACATACGTGCAGGATTTTTTAAGAATGCAACTTATAAATGGAGCAAAACTGAGTTTGTTTTATTTAGAAAAATGTCTGGGGTAGTGATTACAAAAACAAATGAAGTGATAAGTGCTTATCTGGAGACTGCCAGATGGGTAATTTCAGGAACATGAAAATCAAATGCCGGAGGTTTGTTTGTTTTTTTAATTACGTTACAAAGAATCCATTTTACTTTTGAACATTCATAAGGACTTAAGCTCTATCTTATACAAAGCTGATATTCTCAGATAGTATGCAGTCCAAGACAACAAATATTGGTTAAATTTATAGATCCCAGTTTTGACATATAAGGAGTCAATGAATGAGTTCTATATATTCGATTCAGAAAAAAAAAATAATTTGAATGTTCAAATAGTTTATTTGGAGAACTTTAAATGCTGCTTAAAATCTTCAGTAACAAACTTTATTTTTATCTTTTTAATCTTAAGATGGTTAAATTTTGCCTTTTTATTTTCTTTTCTGTGCTTTTTTTAAATTTTCTTTTCTTTTTATTTGCTTTTTTTCTTTGCTTTTCTTTTCTATTTTCACCCTACGGGGAGCTTCAACCCCGGACTCTGCTGGAGTCTCCAAATGCACATCTTGGGATTTCAAGGTCATTGCCACCAAAGCCACAGCCACAGCAACACAGGATCTGAGCTGCGTCTGCAACCTACACTGCAGTACCCAGCAACGCTGGCTCCTTAACCCACTGAGCAAGGCCAGGGATCTAACCTGCATCCTCATGGGTGCTAGTCAGATTTGTTATCCGCTGAGCTGCAATGCGAGCTCCTCAAGATAGTTGAATTTTGAATTTAGCTTTAGTAACTGCAATGAACGGTCAAGAGGAATATATACTTTGACCTCTAAGAGATTAAAGAATGACTTTCAGCCAAGAGTAAAGATTCAACAGATGTTTAAGCTGATTCTTTAAAATAAGTGAGTGAGGCAATAGTTACAGAGCAAGGCAATTTTGGGAAAGATGAAATAGCACAGCAGTAAACTGGCATATTCCGGGAGGACAGGTGTCCTATTTAGACTGGATGAGCAAGGGTAGTCTGGCCAGAGCCTGCAGGAAGTATCTTTCTCTTGGAAAACCTTGAATTCTCTGTTTAGGAGCTTAAACTTTATTTAGTAGATAACCATCTTAAGAAGCAGGTGGGTCTTCCCCAGCCTCTTCTCACCTGTTCATTGCTCACATACACAGACTTTGTGGAAGCCAGCGGCCCCCCCCGGCCCACGTGTGGCTGACGCCCTTAGTCAAGAAGGGCAAACTCAGGAACAGACACTGGGACTCTAGGGGTTTCCTAGTTCCTCCAATGGGAGCCATGCTGAGACTGCCTCATGCTTTTCCTGGTGGCCCCACGTACACTAAAGAAGCCCCCCTAGAGTGGGCCACGTGGGGACAGCCACAGGCATCAGATGTAGCTGAAGCAGAGTCTGGTCGGTTTGGAAAGGGGAACTTTATTTTCTCTTAAATCTGGGTTTGATTTTCAATTGAGTCACAGTATCTCCTGTGGTGGAAAATCCAACCTACCCCCTTCCAAGTGAAAACCACCGTGTCACTGAGCCCTGAGCCATTTCCGTTTTGCACTTGGCTGATGCAGAGATTGGTTCTAGCCGCCCCCCAGGGCGTGGTCTGTAGGTCCCAAGGGGACTTGCATGAGCTCCCGTGTGTCTGCAGGGGAAGAGGTGGCTGCTTTGCTACTGTCCTGGGTCAGGGGTGGGCACTGAGAGGAGGGTGCAGTCTGGTCCTTGTTAATCACCTCCATGTCTGTCAAAGCTGCAGAATGTCCTGGGGCCACTGTGACCAGGCCCGCCCGCCTGTCACAGGGCGTCATGGGCAGCTGCCTGCCCGGCACCTCTCTCTGAGGCCCGAGGAAGCTTGGGACTCACACTCCCTGCAGTGGGAGCATCTCATCTCACCTGCCTAGACCTCCTGCTGCCACGTCTGTGCTGGGGCCAAGACACCAAGGGGACAGGTCTCTTCCAAGGCTTGAAAGCTTCACCAGGGGAGATAGGACGGGTTCCTTGGCCTTTGGGTCCCTGTCCTGTCCTTGGAGGTTCTGTCGCCCACCCG
Organism: Babyrousa celebensis; assembly: GCA_028533215.1. NCBI lineage: Eukaryota > Metazoa > Chordata > Mammalia > Artiodactyla > Suidae > Babyrousa > Babyrousa celebensis. Next base: position 532,016 of record CM052682.1, read on the forward strand.
CAACAGCCCAGATGGTTTCTGTCACCCATGCTCACCCATTGTCAATCTCTTAGACAGTCTGTGCCACCCACGCTCAATATCGGGGCTCGACTATTTAGAGGATGTGGGGGCGGGAACCAGGACAGAGCAGACAGGGCCACTGCTCAGGGACTCGCGCTGGTCTGAGCCCTTTTCCTGCCCCAGACCCGTCCTCCTCCGTCTGGGAAGACTCGTTGGGGGTAGGGTGGGGGGGAGAGCAGGACAGCCCGGCTTTGCTTAAAGGCATAACCTACACCCTATGGGGAACTTCAACCCCGGACTCTGCTGGAGTCTCCAAATGCACATCTTGGGATTTCAAGGTCATTGCCCTCGCACGGTTTTCAGAAGCCTCTGTTGGAAAGCAGGACTCTGACTCAGGTTTAGAGCTGAGTCACACTGTTCCGCGCCTCTGGTGATACTTTTCTGAGACTCGCGGTGCAGGCACCGACTCAGCGAGGGAGCCGGCGTGGAGGGAGAGGAGAACCCTGGGGGGTGAGCTGCAGTTGGAACGCGAGCTTCATCGGGCTTCAGTCGCACCCTCTCAGCAGCTGCAGATGCCGCTTGTATTTACTGACTGAGTGTGAGAACTGAGAACGTATAGGTTCGTGTATCCTCATCTACAGAGAGAAATCTTAGGTTTTCCTAGTAAACTACCCAAATCATAACGTGTCTACCCAAATACCAGGCTTATATTTTGCTATACATCCTTCCAACTTGGCTTTTATTCCATGTGGACAAGGGTTATTGCTCAGATAATTTCTCAGAATCTTCACACTGGGTAGGAATGACCACCGGACTGAAATATCGGCCGTGTATTCACCCAGACTTGGAAAACACCTTCTGAGTGAAGTGTCTCACTTGTTCCTTGATTCATAGCTGCTGCTTCTCAGGAGTGGCACAGGGAAGTGGGTTATTGTCCACATATTAGTTCTGGGCTGTGGGAAAAGAGGAAAACGGGTCAAGGAGCTTTCTTTAATAACTAACCTGCATAAATTTCACAGTTTCCAAGAGCCCTATAACTGATGCACAAACATTTTCAAAATTGGGCTTTTTGTGTTTGTTTCCAGCAGCGTGACGCAAGCCTTTGGGCAAAGACCGGGCCATCCTTTCTCCTCCGCAGTCAAGTGAACTAAGACACTTCAAGTCCAGACTTACTCCTAATTCTGACCTTCTTCAAAATAAATAAGAAATTCTCAGTTTTACCTTCTCAGTTAAGTGGCAACCACTAAATCCTTGTTCAGATGCTCTCTTTTATTAGAAAGAAAGAGGAAAAACACAATACAAACACTTAAGGATTCTTGGGAGTTCCCATCGTGGCTCAGGGAAAGCGAGTCTGACTAGCATTCATGAAGATGCAGGTTCCATCCCTGGCCTTGCTCGGTGGGTTAAGGATCCGGCAATGCTGTGAGCTGTGGTGTAGGTCGCAGGTGCAGCTGGCATCTGGTGTTGCTGTGGCTGTGGTGCAGGCCAGCGGCTACAACTCCAGTTCGACCCCTAGCCTGGGACCCTCCATGTGACACAGGTGTGACCCTGAAAAGACAAAAAAAAAAAAAAAAATTACCATCTTATTATTAAAATACCATTAAAAATACCAAACGGGCAGATAAAATAATCCAATTCTCTTACCATCCCCATAGCTATGAAGAAATCTTTTTCAGGTTGATGTCATTAAGACATATGCCAACTGCATTTTGGTAACAGGTAGTTTTCTTTCTCTGCTCAGCCTGTATTTAGTGCATCATAAATCCCCTGTTCTTTCTTCTTCGATGAGATGAAACCATTGCTCCAACTTGCTTCATTTCTGTTGGATTGACATGCGTTAGAGGTCAACAGTGCTCTTCCGCATCACGACCGAAGGAGCAGTTGGGTCCTGGAAGTCAAGGGGTCACGCGGACTCCGCTGTGAACGAAGACCCGACTGAGACTGAGCTCCAGCGCGCCCACGTCCCCACCGACGGCTCTCCGCGACCACGTTGTCTATCAGTGTCTACGTGTGTTTCGTCTTTCTAAGGCTTTCCTCTTCTGTCAAAGTTTTAGGAATTTGGAGACTGGCATTATAAAAAGACGTAAAGAACATGTGCTAATAAGATGCCTTTGGTCAAGCGGGGACTCTCATGCCATATGATTACCAGCTCTGTTCTGCACACCCAGCAGTTCTGTTCTGATTTCACATGTATGATGGACCATGCTTCCAAACTTCCTGGACTTTCGCCATCACTATGTATGACCCATAAAGGTTTCTAGGACATCTAAAAACTCCTAGAACAGCAGGAGATCGTATGTGGGACCACGCAAACCCTAAATCTTACACACATCTTTTCCAGGCTAATTAAGTGGTAAGCTTTAGTTTCAACCCAAGATGTCAACAAATTTCAATTGAGAAATGACATTACTCTCAGATAAGTTAGAGAATGAAACAGTTGGTGTTACGACAATGTTTAAATAAGTGTCCAAGCTCCTCTGGCTCTCAGAAGTTATAACAGGCAATTTCTCCAGCCGCCTCAGTTGTACTTAATCATTCACCTTACAGTGTTTTTACTTGTTGGTCATCACCACAGATGATGAGCCAGAGGGGATAAAAAAAGAAGCAAACGAGTCATTTCTGTGCCTCAAAAATCAAACCAAATATTTGTTTGAGGTTCCAAATATTTAGGTAATTTACCCACTAATTTTTATTTTACTTCATGTTTTGCACATCCTTTTCCAGAGCCAAAATGCCCTTTTTTTCCACTTTATTTGTTGATTTAAATGTCTTATGCAAAAGCAAATAGTTAAAGATTTTTTTAAATGAGAACACTTTTCTTCATATGTGCCCAGTGAAAAACGTTATTTTTCTCACCTTCTCAAATATTTTTCTGTATGTTTTGTTTTCAACATTCCAAGTAGGATGCATCTGGGCCTGGTTTTCTCTGAGTTTACTCTGTTTGGGGTTCACTGAATTTGTGACTCTATAAATTTTGTCTTGAACCATATTTGGGAAGGTATTATTCACTATCCCTTCAAAGAATTTTCTTCCAAACATCATGCTTTCTGCCCCCACTCTGACAGTCCAAGGCTGTGACTGTGAGACTTTTTATATTGTTCCATGGCTTCCTAACACTGTGTTCATGTTTTCAATTGTTTTCTTCTTTCTATGATTCAGAACGAAGAATTCCTATTGACTGACATTTAAGTTCATTGACTCTTCCCTCTACTACATTCTATGAACAAGCCCATCCAGGGATTTTTCAATTTTATCTATCATATTTCTTCATTGTAAAATTTCCACTTGGTGTTTTTGTCCCATAGCATCCCATTCTCTGTGGAGAACCGCACTTATTCATTTCAAGAGTATTTGCCTTGATACCATGAAGCATAGTTACAGTGGTTTCCCATAGGTCTTTTTCTGGCAACTCCAACGTTGGGTCATAGTGAGATCAGCAGCTGTTGCTTGTCTTCTCCTTTGAGTACTGGTCATAATTTTCTTGCTCATTGTATGTCAAATAATTTTGGATTGTACCTTGGACATTTTACAAGTATTACATTATGAAATTCTGGCTCCCATTACCAGCCCCTTGAAAATATTAAAATTTGCTGTTTTCCTTTCAATGGGTAGTCAACCTAGTTATGCTGAGACAGACTTACTTTTGTGGGCAGGATTCCAACTTCACCATCATGTCATTTACTCTGCATCTAGGAATCGCCCCAGACATTGGCCTCAGGGTTCACTCAGGACACGGGCTGTTGGTATGTCATATTTCAAAGCCCAGAGGGCAGTGGTTTGTTAAGATATTTGGGGTCTTTTCTTCACATGTGCAGTTTAGAGGGGACCCTAGGATGTGTGTCAGTTCGTACACAGAACTGGGGGGCTCCCATCTCTGAGACCCCTCTCAGCTCCCAGCATCCTGCTGACTTCCCTTGGGGTTGGAGGTTCCTGTGAAGGGCTCCTTGGTGAAGCAATGACAAGAGAAGGAAAATTAAATAAAGGTGATTTTTCCTTCTCCTAAACTCCTGGGTCATTTTTATCAAATTTAATTCCTTTGGCCAGAAGAAAAATGTTTTCTCTTAATTTGGGGGGTTCTCACATTGTCATTACTACACAGAGCCCAGGGACCTGACCTACCAAAAGAATAGGGTCAGGAGCCAAAAGAGATAATAAAAAAAGGAAAGAAAATTAAAGGGATTCCCTCCCTTATTCTTAGCCTAGCAGGCAAACCTCTTTCTGGTCCTCAGATAGATAGAAGGTGTTTGTCTCAAAAATGTACCACCATGTCTGCTGTGCGGTTCCTGAGCTATGCAGCCTTGAGCTCAAAGCCAGGAGCTAACGGGGGAAACTTATCCAGCCCGGCTTCTTAATTTGGGACTTCTCGCCATAATGAAGCAGCTATGGCTGACTCACAGCTCTTTGGTAACTCGTTGCTTTCCAGCTTTAAGCAGCGTTTTTGTGGTAATGAAGGGGAGAGGTAGGCTGCAGATGCTTGCTCCCTGGGTGACGCCAGAGGCAAAAATGTCTTGCATTACAAACCTCTCATACAGTAGCTTCGTATTGATTGTGAATTCAGTTAGGCCAGAAGGGAGGGAGAGCGAGAAAAGAGGAGGAGAAGGAGGAGGAGAAGGAGGATGAAGTACATTTCTTTATAAAGTTTACTTGGCAAAAATAAAAAATATGTCTTTGGCGACCATGTGTTGGTCTTCGAGTTTATTAGCAAATTCTGAGTCCGTGAAATCTCAACCATGAGGAAGCATGGTTGTTTATCATCTCTAAGGATATAACCCGTTTCAAACGAAGATCTGTCTCAATGGACAATATGTCTTTTGAGTCATCAACCTGCAAATGTTCTCACTGTTACTTCCACCACATTCGCGGAGTGAAACTGCTCTGCGTGCATGATTTTAGTGTCTGAATCAGATCCTTGAGGATGCGAGCTCATGACGGCCCTCCCGGAATGATCTTCAGATTCTCAAGAGGAAGAGTTCAGTTCCACCACCCAGGCTTTTTCCATCTTGATCACATTCTCTAGAAAAAAAAACATTGTTAGGTCTCTCCCAAAGGCAATCGCCACCCTCTGGGGAGAAACATCTTCTCACTTACAACAACGCCATGTAACCACGGGAAATCCTAATCGGAAGACCAAAAGCCTACATCCATTCACCCAGTTCTGACTGGATTACTGTTCCATTAAAAACACTCGTTATCATGCCCTACCTTCGTTTCTGAAAGGCGATTTGGATAAGTCCTTGAATCAGCATGTCATTGGATGTATAATCCTGATGGTTCCCTCTGTTTCGTTGAAGGATGAAACCTCTTCAGTCCTTCTTCACAGGCACAAAGCCCGTGTTTCAGTGTCAGCGGCAGCAGTGGAAACTGCTGGCCAGGCCCGCGGGCTGAGCTGTGAGCCCAGCCCGGCCCGGATCCACAGGCTCCGTGCCACCTGTGCCTGGGCAGCGCTGCCCCTCTTCAAGTCAATCGAAAAACTAACAAAGGCACTGAGAAAATTCAGGGACCCTAAAGTGAAAGCCCATGTTAGAAGCGTTTGTGCAGGTGTGTTTTAACTTCAGAGCGGAGTCTGTGAATGCTGGTTGCAATCCTGTTAGCGGCGAGCGCTGCCCAGCTAGGAACGTGCCTGGCAGGGTCGGGAGTCTGAGGCCGTGGGAGCCTTGGGAGCCTGCCCACTCTGAAGGCCGCTCTGGGACCTCTGAGCCTGGCCTTCGGTCTTTGTCACTTGTCAAATGCAGACTCGCCCACCTATTTTGAGGCCCTCGTGCATCTTCAGAGGCTCCACGCATATCAGGTTCTGGTGTCAAAACAGAAACATGAATTCAAATTTTGATTTTATTTTTCCCCAGACTTGCTCATCTTCATTCAGCCGCATCAGTTTGGCTTTTGGTCGTCGATGGAATGTAGGTTGAACTGGAAAATATTTGTGGTTAAAGCAAATATGATTTGATTGGACGAAGAAACACGCAGTCTGCCAGGAATGCTTGGGAAGAGCCTGACGGCCGAGCCGGCCCTTCACCAGCTTCTGGGGCCTTGAAGTTTCCTCTTCCTTCTCGCCCCTCCTCCCCCACGTCACGCTCCAGCCCCCCGCCCCCCTTCCGTCTGCTGCGATTTCTCTCTCTTCCAACAGGTGTTGGCTGGGTTATGAGAAGGTGGCAGCCGGGTCTCCAGGCTCCTAAGCGCGAACTGGGGAAGGACGTTTCCATGCGTGGGGGCTTCTCGGGCTGCGAGGACACCGAAGGGGGACCTTCAGGTTTCCGCAGACAGCAGTGGGATCCCCACTCTGCGTGGCGCTTCGGGGGAGAGTGTGGCCCTGGCAGGCTCTGCGCCGTGCAGACCCCTGAGAGAAGCAAGAGAGAAGGCACTGCCTTGGGGGGTGCACGGGCCGCTCAGGAATTCCTGTCCTTCTTGGCACAACTGCTTCCTCCTCCTCTCCAACCCCAAGACAATAGACATAAAGGGCCCGCGGTTTGGCAGGAAGCTTGCTGATGGGGCGCAAAGCAGGAGGGCTGAGCTGTGCGCTGGGCGCAAGGGGATGGGGTGGCAGCTGGGGGGCAGATGTGAAGCCCAGGGAGGAGATGGGGTCTGGGTCTGGGGGCCCAGCGCGGTCTGTGCAGCTGGAGCTGGAGTCGAATTCCCCTGGGTTCCGAGGGGCCGGGAGGATGCGCTGAAGCCGCGCTTGTTGGAGGACGGATGGGGCTGGCTGGAGGCACCGCGAGGCCCATTTTCCACGGAAGCGGTCCTCCGTCCAAGGCCACCTGTCCTTCCTGCCTTCGTGATGCCCCTGGGGCAGCCCCTCAGGGTCCAGGGAACACTTTGCTTTCCTCTTAACCTTCCCCCGAGTTGGCGGTGGGACCCCAGGGAGGCCGTGAACGGCATTGAGTCCTTGGATGCAGATGTGGCCGCACCTGGAAACAGGGTCTCTGCTGATGGCAGGTGAGGTCAGCAGGCCCTGGTCCCCTGCAGCTAGTGTCCTGGTGGGAAGAGGAGGTCTGGACTCAGACCTGTAGGGGAGACGCTGTGAAGACGGGCAGAGGCAGACTGGGCCACGGAAGCTGGAGAGGCCGCAGGGGTCTTCCCGGTGCGTCTGTGGAGGGAGTGCTCCCCCCGCTTTCCGACCCTCGCCTCCCAAACTGGGAGCGAGCGCATTTCTGTGGTTCTAAAGCGCCCGGCCTACCGGCTTGGTTAGGGCGGACGGATGTCAGCGTGGTGTGGGAGGTGGAGGCCGAGGGACGGAGCTGCTCCCTGCCCTCTTCCCGCCCCGCAGACCGAACCGGCCGTGTGTCCCACCCAAGGTCACCGCACTGGCCTTGAATCCACGTCAAATGCCCGTCACAGTCTGTGTGCATATATTCATTTCTTATTCTAAATGTGCACTCAGATTATGGATTCTTTTTTCTCGATGGAATAACGTATGTTTCTGCTCAAGAGTGTTCCAGAAGGCCAAAACCATTTCTCCTCATGATATCGCTCTTTGTCGTGTGCTGGCTAATAGTCAACCAGGGTATTTTTTTTTTTTTTTTTCAACCAATAACTAGAAATGCTCCTTGAACCGGTTCTGTTAGGGGTTCTTTGACACCTGGAGCATCTTTTGGTGGCGTCAGCAATTCGAACCCTTGCTCCGGCCTCCGGTCCTGGCCCAGTGGAGGCGGTGAGCAGAGGGGCTCCCTGACTGACAGCCTCTGGACCGCAGGGGCCCTTGGGCTGGTGTCTAGGAAAGCCCTTCCCGTTAGTGTCGGGACTGAGGTCCACGCAAGTGTTTCTCGTGGTTTAACGTTTATTTTAGGTCATAAAACACAGGTTTCTCTTTAACAGCATGTATTCCGACGGAGGGGGCTGAGGAGGGTGCCGTCTGCTTTCCGGTTCTGACGGAGACCCACGGAGGAAACGTTAACTTCTCTGCCTCTTTAAATCACATAGTAACTACGGAGTCTCTCTTCTTTCTCACCTCAAGAAGTCTGTGAAAAATAAAACAGTAAGGTCCCATCTCCAGCAAAGGCCCCAAGTCCTCGGAGACGGTGAAGACCCCTGGGTTCCCACAGCAGAGACGGGACCAAGGGGCTTGTCACTCAGGTGCCTCAAAGCCTGGGCCAGCCGGGCTCTGGGCCAGGTCCCTGAGACCCACGTGCAGATGAAGCTGGGCTGCGGCCGAGCCTGTCCCTGGGGCCGGCGGGGACAGTGGCCAAGGGGGAGTGGTGAGAGCAGGGCTTCTTCTTGGAAACAGAGTGTGGCCGCCGTGCTCCTCCAGCTGAGCCCCAGTGGGGATGGCGCTGTCTTCGTGCACCGGCAGCCACGGCCACACAGGCAGGGAGCGCGGTCCGGGCCGCTGACTCACGCCAGGTCATGGTCAGGCCCCAGGCTCCCGGATGGCAAAGCCCTGGGACCGAGCAGACACGTGGGCTCCGCCTCCCAGAGCAGCCCGTGCCGTGGCTTCGGCCCCGGAGGGTCTGCCGTCCCAGCCGGGCAGGTCCCTCGCCCCCTCCAGCTGCATCCTGTTCTGTTTCCATTTCTCACCAAGGTGGTGACACGGGCGGCCCTGAACTTCTCGGGGGAATGGAGGTTTCGCTTCCTAGGTCTTTCTAGAGGTCATTGTAAAATGATCTTGTCACATCGAACCAATTTGAGGTTGCTTCCAAAAGTTTACAGTATTTTATTTCAAGTTTATCTATGTCTGGCTAGCGATGTAACCAGCTACCCCCTACTGACGCCCCGGGAGGTGGCTCGTTTTCTCCCGAGCTCCCGGTCACCCGTCATCTACTTGGCTTGTGTGAGGGTTTTCAGCTCAGCCCCCTCCTCTGTCTTTGCAGCATCTTTCTGATAATCTTCTACCTTTGCCCCAGTGGACAGAGTCAAGACCCAGAGTCACCGAAGCCATCTGTGTACAGGGATGGCCCAGGGCGGATCCCTCCAGTGGAGCTCCTGGTTTGGGGGCCGAGAATCTCCAAAGGTAAAGGTGCCTAAACACACGTCTCTGGAGCTTTTCTGTCAATGCCAGGAGACTCAGAAGCAGAGTGGGGAGCACTTTTCGAGCCGGCCTCCTGTGTCTACGTTTCTGGCTGGCCTCCGGGTTTGCCCCAAGCGGCCCCCAGCCTGGTTGCTGTGGCTCGACTCTGTTCAGGGGGAAAATGTGCTTTCAGCGCAGGGCCTGTACCCTGACAGGTCCCTGTCTGCCACCCGGAAGTGGAAGCCTTGGTCCTCCCCACGGATTCTGTGGCAGAGAGACCCCGCCACACACCCCCTCCCAGCCCCACCCTGGGCGCACTCCTCCAAGAGCCAGAGTGACCTGGACAAGGTCACCCAGCCCCTGGGGGCTGGCGTCTGGCTCAGGGAGCTGCGTGGGGCCACGCACTCAATGTGAAACCAGGCACCGGAGTCTCTCTCTGATGTTCCTTTTGCCACCAGAGACTCTGGTGGGACAAACCTGCTCGGATGATGGACACTCACAGTGTCATTTACAAGGGACGAGTGTCCAGAATCTGCCTCCGCGTGAAGCCCCCCTGTGATCCCAAACACCTTTTGCTTCGGGCCATTCCCTCCTGCGCGCCACCCAACCACAAGCCCTCCCAGGACTCCAGGGGCGCTGGACCTCGACCCCCCAGGGACAACCCGTTGGCTTCGGCCTCGACCGACTGTAAACAAAGAAGAAATATTAAGGGGGAGGGAGAAAAGAGGGCCGACCCGGAATGGATGCATGTGATTTGCTTTTTTCCATTGAAATTCATATTGGGTTGAGAAAGGGCAATTACGGAAAACAGCTTTTCTTGTAACTGTTCCCCTGAGTCTCTCAAGCGCGCCCGCCCCACACCAGGACCTGGCATCCCCGCGGAGGCACAGAAGCTGCTAAAATCCCGGGTGGTCTAAGCCCGGGCTCACGGCCCCTGGGGTTCTGAGTGCCTGCGTGTGTGGCTGGTCCCAGGACAATTTGGGGTTTCTGCAGTGCGGTTTAATTCACAAAAGAAAATTCCTTTAATCAGGCAGCAGGAATGCGGTCCTGCACTGCGTGTGCTCACGGACCCACTCCGAGGAGCCTGGCCGTGTCTGTGGGGGCTGGGACCCCTTCTGCTGCAGCTGCCATCCTTTCATGCTTTTGCCCCAGGCCGGTCACCAGGTGGGCAGAGGCTTCTTGTAGGAATCCACACCTGTGAGGGCCCACTTGTGCCCACGCAGGTCCCCAGCGGGCACAGAGGGCCAGCTCCCTTCACACAGGCGTTCAACCCCCAGATGCCAAGATGCTAGTGGGGGATCTGCCTGGGGTCGGCACGCTGTGGGGTTCGAGATGCAACCCTCGCGAGATGCCTGGTGTGTGCAGACCTCTGGCCATGGGGCAGTGGCTACTGTCAAGGCCCCCTGACCCCCGGGAACGTTATCAGGCTGTCAGAGCCAATTTTAACCACACAGGTGGGAGGAGAGTCCCCTGGCAGCTGGGTTCCGACCCTGATTAACCAGCGTTCAGATTATTCTGTCATCCTGACAAAATGATTTCTGCAAAACCCTTTGATGGGCAGAATATAGGCAATGACCGACTTTGCCATAGGAAAATAATAAAGATAAAAACACAATTGCAGGAAGAGGGGACAGTGGCTTCGGAACTGGAAGTCACAGAGCTTATTGAGGCATCGCAGCCCTGGTGACGGGCCAAGCAGGACCTGGTCCTTCAGCTGCCTGGGGTCCCTCGGAGATGTCCACTCTCAGGACACCATGTGGCCGAGGGCTCGGGGAGCTCACAGGGGGCCCCTGGAGGTCACACCACCGGTGGCCCCTGGTGGTCACACCGCATCGGTGACAGGTTTAGGAAAAGGTAGAAGAAATCTGCGTTATTTTGGTTCCGAAGCTGAATTTTAATAGAAAAAAACAAAAACCAACAACAGCTTCTTAGACTCATTCTTGTTTTGGCTCTAACCCTGGGGCCTGGGTTCAGTGGCGGAGGAAGGGCAGGAAGAGCCTCCAGGAGCCGGGGCTCGGGCCCCAGCCTCACGCCCTCCGGGGGCTCCTTCCTCTGTTCTCCATGGGCTCAGCACTGGGCACTTGGGACAAAAACTAGTGTCCAGTGGAGGACAGCATCGCCCTTTGGTCCCCACCCCTGTGGCCCAGGCTCATGTCCTCCATCCCCCCCGTGTAAGGCGTCCACTCTGGAGCATGACTCCTGGGCCACCTGTGTTGTCTCTGCCCTCTGCCTGCCCCAGTGGGGGGTGGGGGACCAGGGGCCCTTTGTGTTTAGCTTGTCCCCCAGGGGCACTTGGAGCTCATCACACACCCAGCGTGGCGGGGTCTCAGTGGGCGCCTGTGCAGATGTGCTGGCCTCAGCAGCTTCTGTGAGGCCCTGGGTGAGGCCGCCAGACTGGAGGGTCACAGCCAGGACTCACCCTCCACCCTCAGGTCTCAGCCCCTCAAGGCCTGGCTGGCTGCTGGGGAGACAGGGGCTTCCCTGTGCCACCCCTGGGGGGCCTCCTGGTGCAGAGCCGGCTGGGGCCACCTGGGGTCCTGATGCCACTCAGGAATAAACAGCTTAACAACAGCGTGGCGTTGTTGCCTCGGGCCCTACCTGCTCTTGTGCGCATTTTCCTGTGCGCAGAGCCAGTTGGCCCTGAGCGCCCAGCCTGTACACCATGTCCCGTTCTCTGAGACACGCAGCTGTCCCCTCGCGGGCTGTTCAAGGTGGGGGAGTCCAGGGCTCCCACCCAGGGAGAAAGGACGCTGGAACAGTGACCGGGCCATTCGGTGGCCGGGTCCCTGCAGTGAGGGGACGGGGCCTGAAAGTGCAGAGACCCTCCCCCAGAAGGACCCCAACCAGGCTGGTGGCGGGCGACAATGGCAGGACCTGCTCAGCCCGTCCTCCTCAGGGGACAGAACACAGTGCACGTGCCACTGGCTTCCCTGCGACTCAGCCTGGGGGCAGAAGGGACAGTCTCCTGGTCCTGGAGGTGGGGTGGCAGGTCCCCCAAGCTGCTGCGTGTTGGCTCACCCTGTGGGTGGGGGGGTCTCCAGGGCGGGGAGCATGAGGGGCTTGAGAGAAACACCGTGGGGACCACAGTGACCCCTCCCTGGGCCCTCCCCGCCTCTGCCCAGTACCGTGTACTGGTTAGCAACTCCTTTTTCCCTGGGTGAGATGAATTCTTCTTTCTATGGCTTCACGTACTCTGTCACTGATCAGAAGCAGGTTTTGGCAGAGCAGAGCATGCGCCGGGGCCCCAGCCAGCTCTCCCCCCTTGCTAACTTCAGGACCGCGGCTCCCTCCACCGACGGGTTGAGCGTCCAGGAGTCTGGCAGCCTGGGTCTGCGCCCTCCTGCTGGATGCGCCCTGGGCACGCGCCCTGGGGACACTCTGGTGCACCCTCCCCCCACCCCGAACACCCCCCCAGGGGCCCCCGAAACCCAGGCGCCAGGCGTCGCATCGAGTCCAAGGGGTCTGAGGACTGCCCTGAAAACATAAACATTTCCTCCCATGAAACTTCGGAGTGGCATCCGTGCCCCGAGGGGACCAGGCCTGGCCGCACTCCTGCTCCCTCTCGGCTGGGAGGAGGACCCCGCTTCAGTGCAGGCCGTGCAGAGAGTCGGCGAGGTGGGGCGCCCCCGCCTGGAAAGGGAGGGAATGACAGGGCTGTGCCGCACTAGGGTTTGCGGGGCGTGGGGGGACCAGGGCTTGAAAGGCGGTCGCGCGCGGCACTGTCCCCCAGCGGTCAGTCAGCCGAGGGTGGTTCCCGGGACGGAAGGCTCCTCGTAGAGTCTCCGCCTCCGTCTTCGCTGGGCTTCTCACCACTCCGGGTCTAACTTGCCCCGTGTCCAAGGACACCGCTCCTACAGCGTCAGGGCCACCCCAACAACCTGGCCTTGGCTCGATTTCCAAATTAGACCACTCTCGCGGCTCGGACGTCCCCACGTCCACACACCTTGGGAGACACAGACGACCCGCAGCAAAGGCCCCTTACAGTCCTTCCCCCCCAGCCTCGGTCTCAACAGGCTCCCCCTTCAATCATCTCCCAGAGATGCCCAAACCTCAATGAAAAACAAGGAGAACTCTCACAGAGGAAAGAACATTTTTTTCCCATAACATTTTACCCCTAATAATCTACAAAATTGTGCAACATAGGTGAAATGTTCAGTTCAGCAGCAAAAATTTGTGCGAGGCGTCACGGGTCCTAACCTTTGTGCAAGAACCTCATATTGTGACTTTGGACCTCATAAAACTTTTGGCTTTCAAGAGACTAACCATCGCATCAGGGAGAGGCAGACAGGACTTGGCCACAGCATTCCTTGGACTTAAAAATCCCAGAACTTCACGTTCCGCAGAGCAACAGCTGCTTTGTCATGGGGTCACCACGGGTTGGGCTCCATTCTCACAGAGTAACCCCGAGTGACCAGCAGCGTCTAAAAGTGTGTCCACAGAATAATCGCACGCGTGTGAGTGTTTGCATGCAAAACCTGAAAGGAAATGCATCACTTTGTCAAGGCGGCTCTCCCCGGATGGCAGCTAGCGGGGCCATTCCCATACGTCTGAATATTCTCCTGCATTTTCTTAATTCTCGGCAGTAAATAGAGACTACACTGACACAGAACAAAAAAGGCAGGGCGCATCATTTCAAAATAACTACAGGTTATTTTCCGACAGCCCAAAAAATCAGGGAAGCGATGAGAACAGTTTTGGCTTTGACGGCTCTTCGTACCTGGCACGCGCTGTGACGGCCCGCGGTGAGGAATTCCGTGGAAAAAAGGACTCTGGGGCCACATCTTGAAACACTTGTCTTTTATGTTCTCGATGTCGTTTGAGGAGATGGGTCCTGGGGTGTGAGCGACAGTGACGCCTCTCACGGCAGACGTGACAACGCCCGTCCGGGACAGCACGTTTCAGGAACCGCATCCCGGGGTGGCCCCACCCTCGGGGGCGGGAGGCCAGACCTCCCGGGGGGCTCCCAGCCTGACGTGGGGGTGGGGCGGAGAGCATCCGGCCATAAGGGACCCACGTTCCTCTCTGGCGTCGGTGCCTGTGGGTTTTGGTCGTTGTCCCTTTCAGGGCCTCTCCATCTCTCAGCCTTTCCCTTTCATTAAACCCGCTTTAACAGAGAGAAGCTCACTGCTCCTGCGTTGACGGCTCCTCGTCCCTTTACTGCTGCAGAATGAGGTGTCTTCTCCTGTAAAGGTGAACAACCCACGGTTTGGGGGTTGTAGACACACTGCTCAAATCTGTGCAAAGGGTCCGATGAGCACAGCCTGTGTCAGCACAGCCCCTGGCGGCTCCTATGGCCCCTGTGGGCCTCATAACGAGGGGGTGCAGAGACCCACGCGGGTGGGGCGTGGGGGGGGCGGGGGGAGCTGAAAAGGGCGGCTGTGGCCAGTGGGTCAGCCTTCTGGAGGGAGTGAAACCCCCTTGCCTCCCCCATTGCTCCATAGAAAAGGCACAAGCAAACTCTGGTCGCTTTAGTGCGGGTCACTGATCTCCACAAAAAAGGATTATAGGTACAAGGAGACACTTGAGCTATTTTTAAAATGTGAACAGATAAATTTCAGCTGTTTTGAATTTCCGACTTGTTCTTCGACTTCTGTAAGAGAAGCTGGTTTTCTGGGATCCGAGGACCCAGCATGGTGCATCCTGGGCCCGGGTGACATGGTCTTTTTCCTCCAGAGAAGCCTGTTTCTGGTCTTTTTCTACCAAAGGTATTTTCCATTCAGATGTTTTTGCTTTGCCTGTTATTACTGAGAAGCATTCTCCAACACCTCTAAATCAATAAAGTTAAAAAAGTCAAAAAAACCTCAAAGTGAAAACCAGGATCCTTGATTTTAAAAATAAGTTTTTATGTGTCTTTGTTTTCACATTTGGTGGGAAGTAACGACCTCACACAGGGAGTTACAAAGTCGAAAGCTTCCACCCGCCAGCTCTCAGCTTTCCCAGGTACTGCTCTCTGCAAAGCGGCCGTGGCGAGCTCAGTGTGGGGAGAACTGAAAGAAACGCATTGGCAGCCCCCTTCCTGCCACCGTCATCAACATCACCGACTCCATCACCGCAGCACATACTGACTGAGCGCCTGACCAGTGCCCATCCCTCACTGATGGAGCCGCACAGAGTTCTGTAAAAGCGTGCCCACTGCTGGAAAGATTTGGGGATGTGCTCAGGTTCTGCAGCTGCTAAGCCCCGACGGGTCCCCCAGCGCAGCCTAGAACCGAGCCCTCTACTCCGTCCCCCACACTGGAGCACGAAGCCTTCCTTGCAGCCCAGCTGTCTGCTGCAAGCGCCAGCGCCCAGCCAAGGGCCCTGTCCTCAGCTGGCAGTTTTGTGTGGACACACAGCTGCTTGGCAAGGCTGTTACTGTGGAGACAGAGAGATGGTTCGAGCATTGGCTTGAGCTTAAAGCTAGAGCAGTGGCGGAGAGCCAAGCTCCTCCACCCCCCAAGTCCTGGGGCCTCCCCGGGGCCACGGAGGGGCCAGGTGTCAGGGTGGGGACCAGGGGACACCAGCCCCACCCCCTCTTCAAGTGGTGCGGGCCCCACCCTGGGGGATGGCTCCACTCAGCTTCCTCCCTGAATTCAGTTCGGAGAAGGGGTAGCGTGGCACAAGGTATTTGAAAATCAGTGGGACTGATGGCTTTCAAGGTTGTTGTTTTTTATTTGGGGATTTGATCATTTCATAGTTGGTTTCTTAGATATTCAACCTCAAGGATTTCTCCTGTCACCAACCACAGATACCTACAGTGATCCCCAGTCAGCTAAGTGGCTGTGCGGGGACAGCGATGGGTGTCGCTCTGACCCGAGGGACACGGCAAGAGGGCTCGGCGGCCAGCACACCCGTGGCAGGTGACTTCGCGGGCGACCAGGTGAGGACAGTGACGGGGTTTTCGCTCGTCTTGAGGAAACCGAGAGGGAGGAAATAAATGTTTCCCTCTAGAGAAGCTTCAGATGGCCTTGGACCTAAAGAGGACCCCTTGGCCCCGGGACTCCTCGCTCACCCCAAACCCTGCCCCTCCCTGGTGACCCAGCAGCATCTTTGGGACGTGCCGGTCTGTGTCCCTCTGCTCCCTGACGACCCCGTGGACGCAGGTGCTGAGCTTGGCAGGCACTGGGTGTAAAGGAAGAATGAAGGCTCGTCTTCAAGACGTTCGAGTCCAGGCAGGTCCCCAAGCTGTTTGTGACAGCTGGCTCTGGGCCAGCTCCTCCCGAGGTCACAGCTCTGCAGCTCCTGCGCGTCCTGAAGGCCACTGGCCTTTCGTTCTCACTTTGTTCACCGAAAAGTCACCGTGTGCAGCAGGGTCCAGGGGTCCCCGCGGCCGGATCTGAGACACCCCTCCCTCCGCCTCCCTCAAGTCACCTGGTGTCTGTGGCTCCCTGTCCCCAGGTGCGCTGGCCCCGCGAGGCTGGCCCGGGAAGGAGGCCGTCCAAAAAGAGCAGACATTTACCCCCGCCTCCCTGGTCCAGATTCCCCGCGGTGCTTCTGCCAGAACCGTGCAGGCACTGGAAGGGCATCTGGAACGTGGAGCTTCACTCTGAAATGTCAGAACTTATTTATCCAAAATCGGGTGTCTTCAAGGTCTCGTCTCCACGAGAGGATGAAACCGTTCCTCCACCCCGTTCTCTGCCGGCATCCCCGTGGGGACCTCGGGCCCGAGGTGTCCAGGAGGCCAGGTGGTGGAATGACCGTGGACCGCTGGCCGGGTCATTGCCTCCCCTCAGAAAACCGCCGCTGTCCGGGTACAGAGCCAGAACCTCCCCCACGCGTGACTCCCCCAGATGCTGGAGGCCGGCCGTCCCCCCCCCCCGCATCCTCCTGGGTCAGCTCTGCTTCTCCCTGGCCTGTCCTCCTGCGGCAGGACCTTCCTTGCTTCAGCCCCAAGCCCTTCTCATCACCCATCACGCTGGGAGACCTCGAGGTGCCCCCAAGGCGCCTCCTTACAGTCTTGGGGCTCTGTTCCCCCTCACTCCTGGTCAGCCACACTGGGCTGCTTGCTGTTCCGGACAGAGCCAGGCTTGCCCGGGCCCAGGGCCTTTGCACAGGCCGTCCGGCGCCTGGGGCCCTTGTCTCCCCCACAGGAGGCAGGAAGTTGCATGTTGCCATCTGGGGTGGGGGTGCTGTGCTGGTACGATGTAAATAGCACCCCGCTCCCATTCCCCCCACCCCCCGGCTCTCACAGCACTGATGTATTTTGTGGGGGGGGTCGACTGTCCTTATGGCTGATATTTAAGCTCCTTCTCCAGGAGCAAAGGGCAGGTGCGAGCGACACGGGAGCGCATGTCCCCCTCGTTCTGGCTTCCTGTCCAGCAGAGGCATCCCTTCCTGATGTGCGTTCACTTTCAGAGGAAGCGCAGGGAGAGAGGTGGTTCCTGGGGGGCACGTGGTAGTCTTGCTGTCAGTAACGAGTATCAAGTTTTCATTGTAAAGGTGAAACGTTTAAAATGCGGGGAGGGGCCTTGCAGACGGAGGCTGCCGGCAGCCGAGCGCTAAGGGGCAGGAGGAGCAGACACGGGCCGAGTCTCACCGTCTCCGAGCAAAGGGTGATTTGTTTTTTTAATGTCAAATACCCCGTGGGTCTTGGTCAGAGCTGTGATTCAACATCTGACCTTTGCAGGGTCTGGGCTCTTCAGAAGGACGCTGTTTTTCGGTACCAGCCCTCTTTCAACGTTTATTTTTATTTCAAAAGTTTAAATTATTAAAAACAATTTAATGGCTAGATTGACTGTCTCATCTAAGCGAGTTTACTAAAATTTCAGGCTAACCTTTTCCAGCCGCCCCAGCAGTTTAGCTTTGGAGCACATTTGGCGCCTCTGGAGAGACACGAATTTTTCCCAGACAAGGTTTTTATGGTTTCATTTTATAACATTTAACTACACGCTTGATGAAGAGACCACAAATTTCACGAACCTCCGCGCAGCAACGGCGATGGATTGGCTGATTTGGTTCTGGGCTTCAGCTGTGCCAGAGGCCTTCCGTCACAACCATGCAAATTAGGACAAAAGCTAACCCAGGGCCCGGATGAAGCGCTTGGAGACGGCATGGCTGGGGCGTGGGGGTCATCCAGCCGCCGCCCAGGACCCCAGGGTGACGCGGCTGCTGCTGGCGTGGGCCCCCTCCAGCGACGAGCCTGTCCCCTGGCTCCGCGTGGCCCAGTAAGTTCCCAGGCTGTCAGGAGACTCCCGAGAATCATGGACAACGAACAGGCCGAGAAGCGTGGAAGCCCAGCAGGCCGCGTTTTCCGGTGCAGCCGGAGTCGCCCGCCCACGTGCCCTCAGAGTCACCCGGGGACACTCTGCCCGCCAGGACCCCGCGAGTGGGGAAGGTCCGGCCTGGTGCGGTGGCCGTGAAGGGGGACAGAGACGCCCTGACCTTGTCCTCGCTCGGCGGACCCTTTCCAAGCGGCGCGGCCTCACTGGAAGGTCGCCCTCGGTGGTGATGCTTAGTGTAGACGCTCCGAGAGGAAGTGGAACTTGGACCCAAGTGTGGCCTCCACGCGGGTCAGCCAGCCGGGCTCCTGTGTGCGAGGCCCTCAGCGCCCCGTCGGGGCCGGGATTAAATAAACCAGCGACCGTGAAAGGCCATCCGTCCCGGAAGGAGGAGGGCGGACACAGACACGTCTCCCCTGAGTGATCGGGGGCCTGGGTGTCCCCAGGCTGCAAGGTCCTGGCTGAAGGAGGCAGGAGGAGCTCAGGCCACGACGCCCCCTCCGGCCCCTCCCCCTGTGCCCCCTCACCCCAAGAGTCCCCAGCCTTGCTTCCTGGCAAGATTCAAACGCAACTCTTCCCCTGAGAGTCGGGTATCAGGCTCTCTCTCCGCCTCTGAACCCAGAAAGGAGGTGCTTCGTGGCTGGAAGACCCCGCGCCCCCTAAAGCCCCCTGCTGGCTGTCCCGCCCTCCACCTGTGCCCCGGGCCCTTCCGGGGTGGGGGTGCCACGGGAGGGAAGACGGCTGACCTGGGACGGGCCGGACAGGGAGCCCTGTGGTGAGGTCTCCTTTGCGCACGGGATGGTCGGCTGTCTGCCCCCCGCTTCGGGGGTGGGGAGCTCAGGCCTGCAGCCCGAGCTGGCAGCTGGGACGTGAACATACAATCAGCAGAGACCGTCCAGACAAAGGCAACCTCTAACTCCAGCTAAGCCCGGGTGGGAGCAGAGGCTATTGCAGGGCGAGCTCACTTTGGGGGGACGGGGAAGCGAGAGCTCAGGGAGACCCCGGGGGCCCCACAGAAGGAAAGCCTAGAGGGCAGCTGCTCCTCAGGCCACGTGGGAGCTGCGTGTTTGATGGCTCGCCCCCCAGCGAGTCAACCTGCCGTGGACAGAAGGCCAGGCTGGAGCAGGAAGCAGGGCCTCACTGTCCCCGGGGCAAGGCTCCTCCTGAGGGGGTCGGCATCTGCTTCCAGTCACCCACCAGCCCTCCTCCTCCGCTGCCCACTGTCCCGGGCCCCACAGGCCACTGGGGCAGGACCTTAGACTGCGGCTTATCAACAACGGCCGTGATGTCCCCCAGTCCTGGAGGCTGGCCGCCCGAGGTCCAGGCTCTGGGAGAGTCAGCATCTGGTGAGACGGTGGGAGCCCCCCGCCTGCTCACGGACACACATCTTCTCCCGTGTCCTCCGGGGGTGGCGAGCCGGGGGCTAGGGGGGGTCTCCTGTAGACGGCGTGGGTCCCTCCCCACCTCTCCGCCTCCCTCATTAACCGCCGCCTGGGGTTGGGGTCCCCACACACAGCGATCAGAGCACCGCCTCCCCATTCTGCCACCCGCACCTGTCCCCGAGGGTCGTGGCCTGGAGCTGGTCATCACACTGATTCACTGCTTCACCAGCGCCAACCTTTCTCTCCAAACAATGTGTGGAACCACGGCTTCCACCGCCCTCCAAGGGGCTGCGCTTCCGTCCTGAGGCTGAACTGATTGTGCTTTGTTTTCTTGAAATAGCAATTGTATGTACTGACGACACAAAATAATGATATCAACACACGCCCACTATCCTAACAAATGTCGAAGAAAGACAATGCACCGTCATCTCATTCACATTTGCAAAAGCGCTGCTAGGGCCAAGGCTCTGGTCCAAAAGCAATGTCACAGTCTGCTTCGCTGGCCTGTGTTTATCATCAACACCCACTGCAGGAGTTTTCTCCGTGGCCCTGCAGTGACCAGCGGGACGTCGTTTCTGTAACAGAAACAGCACATCCTAAATATAGTTCCAAAGAGGCAGGCGCTAAATAAATACAGAGAAAGGCCTAGCACGTGACGTGAGAGGGTGACTCAAGCAACTGATGAGATGATGGTTTAAATGACAGGTGTCGTACAGGCAGGGTTCTTGCTAAATTTTTAACTGGCAATATGCTGAAGTTCTAGCCATTGAAACATTAAACATTACAGGATATTTTGAGTAGGTACTCTAATTGTTTTCCTGTTCATATTTTCTGACTTTGTATATTGAAGTATAGTTGATGAGCAATGTTATATACAAGCTGCAGGTGTGAAATCGAGCGATTCACCATTTTTAAAGTTATACGTAGTTATGGTAAGATGCTGGATATCCCTTGCACTGAACAATATATCCCTGCAGCTTCTTTCATATCTAATAGCTTTGACCTCTGACCCCCCCTTCCCTCTCCCCCCAGTAACCACTAGTTTGTTCTCTGCATCTGTGGGTCTGCTGCTTCTTTTATATTCGCTGGTTTGGATGCCACATATAAGTGATATCCACAGTATTCGCCTTTCTCTGTCTGATTTCACTCAGCACCGTGCCCTCCAAGTCCACCCAAGTGGCTGCAAATGGCATGATCTCATTCTTTTCACGGCTGAGTCGTCATCCAGTGCATGTAAGTACCACATCTTCTTGATCCCGTCCGCTGTTGATGGACACGTAGGTTGCGTCCACGTCTTGCCTATTGTAAAAATTCCTGCTATGAACACTGGGGTGCATGTATCTTTTCAAATTAGTGTTTTACCCAGGAGTGAAACTGCCGGCCAT
>CM052682.1:553417-572633 GCA_028533215.1 Babyrousa celebensis
TGCATCTCCTCCTGCATCCCCCTTCTTGCATCCCCCTTCCTGCATCCCCTTCCTGCATCTCCTCCTGCATCCCCCTCCTGCATCCCTTCCTGCTTCCCCCTGCATCCTCCCTCCTCATACCTAACTCCCCTATCCACCTGCCTCCTGACACCTTTTCACTGAGTCCTAAGAGGCCAGGCCTGAGTTCTTTGACAGACGTGTGACACATACGTGGTCAGCATTTAGAGAAATTGGCTCTCCATTGCTTGACTTCCAGATCTGAGGAGTTGAAACTGTAAATAGAGAAGTACATACTTACCATAGAGTGACTATTTGTGCAGGTGCAAACACGCACACAGAGGCAGCCCCTCAGAAGAATTTGAAAAAGTCAGAAGAAGGTGTTATTTTATTTTCCATTTCATTTGATTTCTCATCTATATTAATTTTCTATACATTTGAAATAATAAAGCCAGATGAAGATTTTAAGCTACTTGCTGTTAAATGCTTTAAAGCTAGATTAATTCGTGTCTTTGTTCTGGGCAGTTTTCACCCCATCAGGCCACCTGGCCAGCCAGTTGGAGCCCCCCACCCCGACCTCCCTGCCCAGTGCCTGACGTTTCTCACCTGCTGGCAGTGCTCAGACCGCAGTTAGGTACACATGTTGGCCAGCATGGGTCCAAAGCTGTGGACTGTCATCCTTTGGTGGCTTCTCTCGATATTGGACAAGGAAACCGCCACCCTCCTACTGGCCTTTCTCTGGTCCTGGGTTTCCTTTGGGGGTGATCCCGAGTGTGTCAGGTGACAGGAAGGAAGGGGACAGTGGCTTTGTTACAAAGGGGAGTTTCGGGATGCGGTCGAGGTCACAGCTGTGAAAATGGCCATCTGTATCTGAAAGAAAAGGGAAAATAAGTTGGATTGAGTCAGTTTGCTGAAATCATTGATGTCTCTACAAATAACTTTTGTTTTTTAAAACAAGCACGCTTCATAGACAGTTTAGGACACATTCACTTTAGAGGACAAGTCAAATAATTTTGCAAGGAAGGCACCACGCACGAACCAGGCTCCCTGGGGGCGAGTGGCGCCTGGCGTCTGGGGACCCAGCAGCCTGTGGGCTCATTGCTGACAAGCAGCTGGCAGAGAGGACGGGCGTCTGGGACAGGCGGCCGGCTTCCCAGGGACCAGACCAGGACCAGACCCCCTGCTGTTTGCACAGAAATCTAACAGGACGCCAAGGATTTTCCTTGGCGTCTGAAGATAAATGAAATCAACGAAGCATCCTCGAGCCAAGCTGGGTGCTTTATTTTGCCACGGATTTGTAAATACATTGTTGCAGTGGTTCTGCTTCTGCTCTGAGGAGAGTCAGGTCTGCGCTCCCGGAATTGGCTGTCGGGTCTCCGTGGAAGCCGCGGCAGGTCCTGCTGTGGGGCTGGCCCTGCGCTGTGCACCGACCTCCACCCAAGGCCTCTGAGCTCTGCCCCGTGTGCAGCAGGGGGCAAGCTTGTGGGTGGAACTGTCCCTAAAGAAACAGTGACTTGGTGTCACGGAGCCTGTGGCTGTGGTTTCAAGGACACACGAAGTACAGGAGCTTCCGGCGGCAGAGGCGGTGTAGGCAGCGCTGCGGGGGTTGGGGCCAGGGTCCCCTGGGGCTCGGTGTCCCCGGGGGGGAAGAGCTCGATGTTCCTGGGGGGGGACTGGCTGAGACTGGCGGGGGCTGCGGGGACACGAGGCCTGGTCCGCGGGCAGTGCTCATTGTCCAAGGTCATCACTCAATGTCCAAGGTCATCACTCAATGTCCAAGGTCATCGCTGAGGCCGGAGGGAGAGAGTGCAGGGAGACGGAGGGCTCGCTCTGCCCTGGGGGGCGCGTCCCTTTTCCCTGCAGCCCCGTGGGTCCCTGGCGACGTGGTGGCAAAACACTGATTTCCTGGTTCTCCTGTCACCTCTCGTCCGTGCCAAGGCCTTTCCTGGGCTGAGCGTCTCTTCTTCCCTTGTGGTCTCCTCCCTGGCTTTACAAATGAGGTACCGGGATGAACACGCCTGGGACTTTCTTGCTCCCCTCGCAAGGAGCCCTCCCAGGGCCGCTGAATCGAGCTGCCCTCCGGAGCTGAGGGAGCGAGAAGACGTGACCGAGGGCCTCTCCCCTCCGCCCTCGGCCCCTGGCGCAGGGGCTCTTTTCCCGGGAGCCTCGCAGAGGACGCTGTGCCGTCCACGCCGTGTTCACGCGTATCTGTAGGTGACGCTGCTGTTCCTGTCTCGTCACGGTCCTCCAACAGCCTCACTTCTCAAAGCTCGAGGTCCGCAGAGTGGAGCGAGGCGGGGACCTTGACGCTGCCAGCCTGGGGTGGCTCCCAGACCTGTGCTGGGTCCCAGCAAGTGTTTCCGTCGGCAGGTGACGTCACGTGTGGTTCAGTCCAGAGTGTTGCGCCCACAGAGCACAGGGTGGGGACCCGAGGCGGCTCTCTCTCTGCCCCTCAACCTTTCTTCTCTTGACTCGGATGGAGTTCAGGGTCTTTGCAAATAACCACGAAAAGCATTCCTTGTTTGTGGAAGGGCCCCTGCGCTGTGAAACACAATCCTTGGCATTTCAGTCTGTGCATTTCAGTCTGTAATTTTCGCCGCAGTAACAAATATCATAGCAGGATGGATTTGGTATTTCTTGTTTGAGACGTAGATTAAACTTTTTACGTTCACCGATTTTTGCAGTGACGTCTCCTAAAGCTTTTAGATACTGTTAGGCTTGTGTTTCCTGCTGGATGCATATCATTTTCTAATTGAACATCTTGTGTTGTTTTAACCTCATCAGGGGTGGGGCGATATGACTAAATCACCTGCAGAAAATAACGTGGGCCTCGCCCCCCTGAAGTCGCAGCTCGCCGCATGCCAGGGTAACCCTCCTCTCGGCGCTTCGGGCCCGAGCGGAGTTGAGTCAGTCCAGCCTTTTCCTGACTCAGCACCTCCCCATCCCTCCCTGGGCATCCTGATGCCGACAGGGGTGTGGGACTCCGCAGGGACAGCTTCCGCAGGCACCGGGCCGCTGTGCCCCGACCGCGTCCCCGCCAGGCAGTGCTCCCTGGGCCTGGCGCCAGGCACCTGCTTGCTGTTCTCTGTTCCTCTTTGTGCCGGGGCGAGCTGCTCCCTGGGACAAAGGTGCTGCCCGGCCTCGGGGCTGGCGCGGGCGGGGCCGCAGGACGTCCCCTGGGTCCCCCCATCCCAGATCTTGCGTTTCCTCCCAGGCGATACTTAATGAGATCAGTATTTTGTTCTTGAAAAGTCACGTTCTCCCAAAGGTCTGGGGGTTTTCCCCTTAGACCGGTCTCACTTTTTCAGTTATATTCAAAGGGGTGGGGGGATAACACAGCCCTTGATCCCCCGCTTAGGGATCCACAGGTGTTTTCTGCTGTGTGCATCTAAGGGGGGGAGCCGTGTAAACAGATGCCTGTGACAGGCGGCGAGCACGTGCCTAAGAGTGGCAGAAACTCAGGCGTCAGAAGGAGGAGCAGGTGAGCCAGAGGCCAGCGACGTCGGCGCTGGTCCTTGTCCACACGGCGAGGTCCTCCACTTCCCAGAGTCCAGGGAGGACTGGCCCGCTGCCTGGCTGCACCTTGTCGCCTGAACGCGTCGGGTGCAGGGGGAAGTTCCGAGCCTCCTATGAGGATGATGAAGTGGCATCGTGGGCAGAGCGTACCGTTAGCTTCGTGTCAACTCACTGGCAGAATCACTCCAGGCCCCGCTGCCAGCTCTGCGCCCTGCCCTTCTCCAGCCCCACGAGCCTGGGTGCTTCTTGGCCTCAGGGGCCCCACGTGACCTGGGCGGTGTGGCTGCCTCCTGGGTGGCAGCTTTGGGGACCAATGAGATGACAATGCATGAGTCTCTTGGTCTAATGTGATGGTTGACTGAGTCTTAGAGGTTGTCACTTCCAGTGGCTGTGGGTTCAAATCAACACGTATGTATGGCGACACGCTTGCACGTGTTCAGGTGGCAGGTGGACTCGACCCTGAGCCGGCCTTCCTCTCCGGCGCCCGTGTCCTCTGTGAGTTCTGGGAAATAGGAAAAGACGTCTCGACTTTCTTTTTTTCAGGTTGTCCCGGTGCCAAAAAGAATGAGTTTCTGACGAGTGTGTTGGACGCGCTGTCCACGGACATGGTCCACGCCGTCTCCGACCCCTCCTCCCCGGGCAGGTGCGCAGGGAGCCGGGACGAGGCCCTGGGTCCAGGGCCGGTGGGGAGGTTGCAAGGCAGAGGCCAGCCTGGTCAGCTTAGCGGACCCGGCGGGGCCTGGAGGAGAGGGTCCCCCCCAGACATGAGGTCCCTTGCTGGGTCTGGAGGAGATGCCACCAACCTGGTGAGGATGTCCCCTAATGGCACGGGGCCTTGCGATCTTCCCAGGTTCCCTCAAGTGGTGGAGGTGGCAGCGGTGGGAGGGGGAGGAGAGGGGCCCTGGTCCCAAGAGCTTCCCACTTTGCAGTTGCATTTTAGAGCCATTGCCTGCATTTTAAATACTTAAAAAGGTTCAATTTGAAATGCTCACATTTCCTTAGAGTGAAATAGCTGTAACGTATAAAGCTTTGCTCCTCAACCACTTTCACGTCTGCCATTCAGGGCTGGTCATTCCATTCACTCCGTTCAGAATCTGATTCCTGAAGCTCGGGGACCCTGCTCGAGTGCCTGGGTCTGAGGCTCGGAGCTTGGCTTCTAGAGAGACCATGAATGAATCCCCCAGGCGTCCCCGCCCCAGGCTTGAACGGCATCCCAAGTTCACTGTGCCATCAGCAATTCTGAAGCCAGCTTGAACACATTTTGCCAGATCTCTTTTTCTAAGTTATTTTTTTTTTTTTAAAGTCGTGAGGCTGGGGCCTCTGGACCAAAAGGGCAGCCAGCAGCCTCCCGCTGGGCTGGGAAGGCGGGGCCTGGGGACCCTGACCCACAGACGGGGCGGGAGAGGCAGCCGGGCGCCGGGCGCCTGACCCCTGTGTGTCTTCCAGGCTCTCGGAACCCGACCCCAGCCACACGCTGGAGGAGCGGGTGGTCCACTGGTACTTCAAGCTGCTGGACAAAAACTCCAGCGGGGACATCGGCAAGAAGGAGATCAAGCCCTTCAAGAGATTCCTGCGGAAGAAGTCCAAGCCCAAGAAGTGCGTGAAGAGGTTTGTGGAGTACTGCGACGTGAACGACGACAAGTCCCTCTCCGTCCAGGAGCTGACAGGCTGCCTGGGCGCCACCAAGGAGGAGGGCAGAGCCGACACGCGGAAGCGGCACAGTAAGAGCCACGCTCCTCGTTTTGCACGTGCGCGTGTCTGCCCTTGAGGCCGCGGGCTGGCCCTCGAGAGCAGATTGTCCCTGCTGTCCGGGGCGGGGGGGGGGAGGTACCGCGTGTCCCGGTGCCCTGTCCTAGAGACGCTGGCAGAGACCGTCCGTCAGCGGGCAGCCAGGAGGAAAGGCCGGAGCGAGTGGTGTCTGAGGACGAGGCTTCCTGTCCCGTCCGGGGGCTGCCTCTCCAGGGTCTGCTTCCGGGGCCGAGATGCACGGGGGCCCCGGGGTGTGACCCCGAGCAGACACTCGGGCCCCGGTGTGGCAGCTCAGTAATCCCTGTTTGCAAACCAGCCGCTTCCATGGTGGAAAGTGTGTCTCAGCGGAGTATGTGTTTTCACGGGCCCCAGACCCCCGCCTCGGACCCGGTGAGGGCTGGGTGGGGTTTGCAGAGGCCTCTCCCCTCGCTGCTGTTTTATGATTCTCATACTCTGTTAGCAAACTGGCAGCACATTTGAAAACCAAGACAAGTCGGAGGGTAGATTCTGGAACACCACTGGCTGGCCTTTGGGTCTCTCTGCATGTGCAGCTCCGCTGGGACACGGGGCTCCGGCCCCCGGCCTGGACTTGGGCTTCGGGGAGGCAACGGCCGCCTCTGCCACACCAGCTTCTGTGTCCCCAGCACTTGTCACGATAGTCATTCAGCCGACCCGGCCCCGGCTCGGTCTGGGTAACTGAGGGGCTCTCGCTACCGGCTCCCTGCGAAGTCCATCCTGAAAGAGTTCAGCTTATTTTCAGGGTCTCTGACGCTCACGGTGCTCCGTGCTCCCCTGATGTCGGCCTGGTGACAGTGACAGAAACACGCAGCCACCCACTTTGTACCTCAATGGGTGACGATGGCCCTGCCTGGGAGAGCACGGGTCCCACTCCCGCTCGCTTGGAGGGCCCTTGCCGCCCCTGATAGGGGTCAGTCACAGAAGCCCCTCCTTGGGGAGGCGTGGGCAGCGGTGGCTGCGCTACTGGGGTTTGTAGCAGGGGGAGGGGCTGGCCTTCCGCTGGAGCAGGGGTCGGGGCCAGGGGCCGGGGCCAGCGCGTCCGCACCCAGGAATGGCGTCTCCGGACCAGCCTCTCAGGGCCCCCGACCCTGTCCCCATCCTGCGTCATGGTCCCCACGATCCTTTGCCTCCCAGCCAGGCTGAGGGCGAGGTTATCCTCATTCTTACTTGCAGACGAGAAACCCAAGAGCACCATGAGGGTGGCAAAGCCTACCCCCCACCCCCCGGGCACATAGCGGGCCCACCCTGGCCAGCTGCCCAAGGGCACAGTCAGACCAGCCACAGTCCCCGGCTGTACCATCTGCCGGCGCCTCTCCCTCCAGTGAGGGCTGGCCTGGGACACCAGCTTTCCAGGCAGTGGCCCCCCTCTCCTTTGTAGGGGCTCAGGGTCGCCTCCTGCTGGCCTCAGACGCTGCCAGGATACATGGGCCAAGACGGCCGCCCTCACTTGTCCTGTGCTTTTCTCCTGTGGGTCCCGGGAGACGTATGACCCACGGCAGGTGCAGGCAGAGATCCTGGCAGGCCGGCCCCTCGGGGGCCAAGGGAGCCAAGGAGGAGCTGGGGCCGGACGGCTGGAGGCCGGGGGACGAGGGCCCCTCCGCTGGGGCCCTGCTGAGTCCTGGTGGGGGGGCGGGGGGACTTTCGCTCAGAGCCTCAGTTCAGCCCCTGCTGGATTGGGGCCATGTCACCCTGCATCCACTGCGGGGGCCCTTCCTCGTGGTGGAGGCCAGTCTGGGGTTTCGGAAAGAGTCCGGTTTTGTGGTTTTATTGAGCAAGTCGTGTGCAGGCGCCGCAGGGTGTGGAAGCCGCTCTTCGTCTTGTCATCGTCACCCCTTTCAGGGCGGTCCAGGCCGGTCGGTCGTCTGCAAGGACCCTCCTCTCCGTGAGCCCTGGGAACCTGCCGTCGGCCTCGGGCTTGAGGTCACGCAGGACACCCCTCACCGGGGGCACAGTCCCGTCTACACGTTTCTCAGATGCCGGCGAAGGCGGTTAACAGCAGGCTCGGCGAGGGGAGGCGGTGGCCCAGGCCTTGGCGGGTTCGCCTGTCGAGGAGGTGGCCCCGGAGCCACGAAGCTTTCGCGGTCGTCCCTGAGCGCCGGAGAAACGACTGTTGCCTGCAGACGCCGCCACCCGCCCTGACCTTCGCTTCCGCAGAGCAGCCAGCGCTCGCCCTCCCCGGCGTGACTCAGGGACTCTGGCCGGGTCCTTTCCAGGAGGGTCAGCCCCCGAGCCTGTGTGTGCTTTCGACACCAGCCGGAGCCGTGTGGCCTGTGCTGAGCTCTGCGGGGGCCCACCGTGCTCCGTGGGTTCTGGGCTGCAGCGGGAGGCCCAGTGCCGGTCCCACTCTGCAGGCTCCTGCAGGACGTCTGCTTCTGCGGGTGGCGTCGTATCCTCATCTGTCCGGGAGTTACTCTGTCCTCAGGAAGAAGTGATGTGTTCGCTCAAGCACAGCGTGGAGCATCCGTGACGAATCTTTTCCCAGTTTGTGGGAAGGAGGAGAAGGGCCCCGACGCCGCGTGGTCAAGGCGCAGGGCCGGGCAGGCTGCTGCCCGCGCTCGGGAGGGAGTTCCGAGCCCGCGGGCCGGGGGAGGTGCCGTGAGTGATGGTGCAGCCAGCGGGAGGGAGGGATGTTCCCACGTGGTGACAAGCACAGGGACAGCACTGCCTCAGGCCTCTGGGGGCATCCCCGTGCCAGGTCTCAGCACCTCTGGGTCAGAGCCCGAGGCCTGAGCTGCACCTGTGTGACACCCGCAGGATGGCCTTGGGGGCGGGAACCCCCGTCGGAAGAGCCGCGGGTCCAGGAGTCCATCAGCCGAGGCTGCCCCGTGGAGGAAACAAGATGGGAAGCTGGTCTTCCTGGAGATGCCGACGGTCAGCTGGCTCTGCTCTGGGGAGGACACGGCAGGGCCCACGGCCTCCCGACCACTGAGGCCTGGGGAGCTCAAGTGAAGCCCGCACGTCCATGTTCCCAGACACCTACGCTTGGTTGTAACCCAAGTGATCTCAAAACGCCACCTCCCTGTAAACACAGGCGTTGGACCTGAGTTGGTTCAAGGGCCTCATAGGCTCATGAGTTCTGCTGTTTCCTGATCCAGTGTATTGACCAAAAACTCGAGACAGTGCTATCGAGAAGGTGGCTTCTTCCTCACTGTTGCTCAGAAAACGGGGCCAGCCCAGCACGCGGGTCCCAGGGGAGCACAGGCCACTCAGGAGCTGCAGGTGCGTGGGCTCAGGGCTGCCCCCGCTGGTGTCCCTGGTCCTGGGGACCGGGGCGGGGTTAGTGGCCCTGAGTGTGGGAGCCCAGGGAAGGAGCGCCCGTTTAGAAGCAGGTTCCTGCGCACCGTTAGCCATCCCGGGGACTGGCTCACCTCCCCCCCCGGGGGGGGGGCAGGAAGACTCCCAAGTTCAAGCATCAGATACAGAAAATTAATGTGCGATTCAAGAGGACTGGCCCGTGGACTGGCTTCAGCCGGCAGGTGGACCAAGTACCCGGAGCGGGGGCAGCTGCGCCCTCGTGGGGACCTGGAGAGGGCGGGGCGCACACCTGTGACCCGGAAGAGGGGCGAATGCTTGTCGTTCACCACCATCTCTTGATGTCATCGTCATTTGTTAGAAATGTTTAAGTCACTGCAGAGTCCGGAGTCATCTTCTGCCTGTGCCTCTGAGTAAACCGAATTGTCTGAATTTTAATGCCTCATCAGGAACCAAGAAGTGAGCACATGACCCCTCTCCTCCCCCAAACGAGCTCAATGTGATAAAAGAGGCATTTGGGTCAAAAACGAGCATCGGGAATTGGGATACGTGATTAGTTGATTTTGCAACCCCCCTTTTTTCCCTGCAGAATTTCTCAGTTTTTTCCAATTGTTATTTTTTTCAGTTTTGTTATCATTTATTTTTTCCTACGCTGTGTAATTTGGAATAGGGAAAAGTCAGAAAAACCTGAACAATCAGGAGGGTTTCGTTGGGACATTCTGAATATCCAAGCCGTTACTAGGTTTTTTTTTTTGGTTTTTTTTGTCTTTTGTCTTTTCAGGGCTGCACCCACGGCATATGGAGGTTCCCAGGCTAGGGGGCAAATTGGAGCTGCAGCTGCCAGCCTACACCACAGCCACAGCAATGCCAGATCCTTAACCCACTGAGCGAAGCCAGGGATTGACCTGAAACCTCATGGTTCCTAGTCCGATTTGTTTCCGCTGTGCCACAACGGGAACGCCTGTTACGAGTTTTTTGTTTGTTTCCTTTGTTTTTGCTCACTACTTAGCAATGCATTTTTATTCTAAAAAAATGAGAAATCAAATAAAGAATATAAATAATGTGTGACCTTTTATTCTGAGACAAAATTAGACCAGATCTATAGCTTTCCAAAAAAATTTCTATGCACATGTATATGCATATGCATGGACTATAGTTTTCACTACATACGGGATAATGACACTTAGTAACACTTATTTTAAGCAATTATAAAAGATTTTGCCCTTAAAATTTTGCAACTAAAACATATTATTGAGCGCTTGATCTTAATTTTCACTACTACAAAAAAATGCAAAAAAGAAAAAAAATCCCTTAAAACTATCGAGAAATAACAGAGCCTAGAAAAAGACATTTCTGAAGAATACAGAAAAAAAAAAAATCACAAAAGATTACATCACGCCCTCATGACTCTCCAAAGTGACCATTGCACAGAAAATCAGCAATTAGGAAATGTTCATTTTCACCAAATTATCCTTTGTTAAATATAAACCCTTAACAACCAGGTTTATTCATTTACTTCTTTTTGGCTGCACCTGTGGCACGTGGAAGTTCCGAGCCAGGAATCAAACCTGTCACAGCAGCTGAGACTGCCCCGCAGCAGTGACAGCCCGGGTCCTCAACCCTCTGAACCACAGAGGGACCCTTTAATAAATGATCTTTCTGAGCCAAATTGCCGTGCTGCTGTGTTCGCTCAGGCAGGTTGCCTGACGGCCGGATTGCTGCTTGCCGCCGCCAGGAAACAGTCAGTGCTGTTGGCTGCTGCTGACTTCAGCTCCTCCCTTGCTGAGCTGTGCCCACTCCTTTTCTGCCCGAAGCGCATGTTGATTGTGTGGCACGAATGTGTCAATGATGGACATTCTGTTCCATGAAAATTAAAGCACAGTTTGTTACTTCTCTGCCCTTCATGTACTTTAATGGAGCTTTTCCCTCCTCTGTCCTGAGTCGAACATTCTTTTCATGAAGGAAATCTATATTCTTTTCATCTCTATGGCCAAGTTCTAAACACCTACAAATGCTAACTTTTCTTGCTGTCACTTTACGTTCACCTGTTGCAACCTCCCATGACCAATAGATTGAGTTTTACCGTAAAAGAAATCAAGAAAAATTGGCAATTATTAATAGGCTGGTTGCTTTAGAATAGCTTCAGAGTATCAGCTGAGTATTCTTCAAATTTGACCCAACAGCCCCAAAGCCCCCTTTTCCCGGAAAGCAGGCATTTCGGGCAAAGCCGAGAGGAGAGCGGCCGCAGCAGCAGTAGGTGTCAGGTACTCGCTTCATTCAAACCTGCAGTTGAGAGAAAGTGTCCGTTTAGCTCCTACTTGTTTACCGTTTTGCTTCATACATTTGTCTTTCAGCTTTTCACGCTCTGTTCCTGTCAGCTTTCCTGCAGCTTTGAAAGTAGACGCTTTGAAGAAGAGCTTGGAAAGTGGATTAATTCTGCCGTTGATCTTTTTCATGAAATGGGTGGACATCAACAAATAGTCAAGGACTTCCTGTTGGGGCTCAGTGGGTTAAGAACCTGACTGTTAGTATCCTTGAGGATGTGGGGTCCATCCCTGGCCTCACCCAGTGGGATCCAGCATTGCTGCAAGTGGGTCACAGATGCAGCTTGGATCCCGTGGCTGTGGCTGTGGCGTAGGCTGGCGGCTGCACCTCCGAATGGACCCCTCACTCGGGAACTTCCATGTGCCGCAGGTGCAGCCCTAAAAAAAAAGAAAAAAAATTAAGCAAGGTGCTCAGGACTGGGCTCACTGCCCTCCTTCCACCGACTCATTCGCTCAATGCTCAGTCGCTTCCTGCTCTAACCATTGGCAGAATCACAGAAAAAACAAAGCAGATGAAGCGCACGTCTTCTCGAGCGTGTCCTTTGTTTTAATGCAGAAGCAAGAAGTGAGATAAGTGAGGCAGGTCCGTGGTGTGATGGGTGATGCGTGCTGGGGCGTGGGGGGTGCCAGAATTTTTAGTGGAGGCGTGAGGCGGGCAGGGTGTTTGCACAGGTGACAACCAGGTCCTGCCCGGAAGGAGGCGTGCACAGAGCTGAGCAGGGCTGGGGAGCAGTGATTTGGACCCAAACCAGTTAAATGTTTCTCATGATTTAAATAGAAAACCAAAAGGTTTCAAAGAACTGGTGTTGGTTCCCAGACTCCCAGCTGCCTGCGTCCCTCCCCGGGACAGTCTGAGAGACGCGGGACAGTCCCCACAGCTGGCAACGGCCTTTGGGATTTGGGGTTCAACGGACTCGTCTTCCACAGCTGGACGAGAGCTTTTGTCTGGCTGGGGATTCTTGGAATCCTGACTTCGATGGTCCACTGTTTATCAGCCACAGCCACATGTGTGTGTACCCACATTTCCTGTGTGAACGAGTCTGCCCGTTGATGACATGTTCCTAAAGTGATACGGGCTCTTTTCCTGGAAAGTTGTATTGAACCTTTTGCTAACGGAAGAGCGTGTGGTTTCTAATCTCTTTTTTGTTTTTTGTTTTTTCTCTGCCAGCCCCTAGAGGAAATGCTGAAAGCGCTTCTAATAGACAGGTGCGTAAGTCTGTGTCCTAGCCTTCGGCAGTTGCTGGTCCAGTTGGAGGCCATAAAACTGGCGGATCTGTGGATTTGGAAAGGGAAGTACCTCCCAAGAAAAGAAGCAGCTTATCGTGTCTGCACCCGCGGGGCCCCGAGGGCCGTGGCCGTGCACGGTTCTCTCAGACTCCCCAACTTGCCGAGGCATCCGTTTCAAGATTTTGCCCAAATTATTTTTTTTTCTACCTGAAGTTTCAATTTTTTTTAAGAAAAATTTCTGAGTGCCCTTGTTTATATATGTAAGAATAAGCTTCTCTTGGGTTTGGATTTGTCCTTTCCTGCTCACTTGGTCTTGTTGATGAGATTACAGACAGGGCAGGTGCGTCTTCCTTGAATCCGGGAGCCTCCTGGGCCACGTGGCCGTCCCGGAAGGGTCCTCGGCTCCTGCGTGGGCACTTGTAAATGTGTTACTGAAGCTGTGTCTCTGGCCAGCATGTGCCACGGCCTCTCCAGAGTCTGGAAAATCTTCCAGAAGATAAACAGGGGCCCTCGCTTTCTCTGTGCCCCGAGGCCAGGGCCGCGTCCTCCCTTCTTGCGACCACTCGGCCTTTTACTGTGGATTGTGTCCTCCCCTGTGCGGTGTCAGGTCCGCCTTCCCTGAGCAAAGCCCGCATCTGCTGTGGCTTTTATGTGGCGACTCTAGTGCACACCGTGGATGTAATTTAAAACCTTTTCATTGGGATCGAGGTGTGAGGGTCGGTCGTCCAGGTTTAGCAATGTTTACCGTTTCACCTTTGTAAATCCCACTGCACATGACGCACTCTCCCAGGCTGGCCCAAAAGCAGTGCCTCGGGCTGAGCTCCAAAGGCCTCCACGGGGCTGTTTTCCTAAGAGAACAGCGATGCCCCCCCCCCGCCCCCGGGGTGCTGCCTCGGTGTGAATAAAGGCAGGGGAAGACACAGGTCGCCTCTTCAGCTTTTCCCAGTCAAGGAGTCCAGCCTTTTCATGGGTCTGTTACTGCAAACTGGGGGCCAGGAAGCCATCTTGCTGGGGTGGGGACCACAGGGCTTCCTTTGCAGGATACGAGGCCCCAGCCCCAAGGCTTTCAGCCTCCACGTGCCAAGGACGGGGAGCAGGGTCAGGATGCACAGGGGGTTGCAGGAAGCTACTGTGTCACAAGAAGTGTGCTTTCTCCGTCCTTTCCCGGTTTCCCTCACGGTTCTGGGGTGATCGGTGCCGCCCCATCCAGCTGACGCTGACGTGGGTTAACCTGGTGGCACCACCTTCTCCTGACGCAGAGCTGACCCGCTTTAGCCACTGGCAGGATGTGGGGATGGCTTATCTTCATCCACAGCTACTTAAACAGAATGTCGTTTAGCCAAACGCAGGAGAGAACGGCCTCTCTTCTTGCCACCTGGTCACGTGGTATCAGGGGAAGAAAAGCCAACCCAGGAGCCTCTCAAGTGTTAAAAGTGTAATTATTTTAAATAGATCAGCTTATACGAGTCAGAATGGTCCACGTGGAAAAATAACCCTGGACAGTTGTACGTTGCTTCTCCTTTTCGTCCTGTGTTGCTTTTCCTGGGCAGACTCAGGACTCCAGAAATTCAGGGCAACTTTCCAAGCTGCCTTTCTTAGGGAGGCGGAGGAGCACATGGAAAGGATGGGTAGAAAACATTTAAAAAACAGCGGTGTCGTTAGCCCATCCGAGGCATACGTTAGATTATGCAAAGTATTTTTGCGTGATAAACCCATGGTCCCTGGAGATGGCTGCGGGGTGGCTCATACACGGGGTCCGTTTACAACGTTTGAGATAATCGCGGCGTTTCTCCGCTAATCTCTTTTCTGACACTTCTGATCGTTGAGCGGGAGGAAGGCGTTAGAGGTTCAGAAGGATCTGGAAAGTTTTTACCGTTTCAAAAATTAGTTCTTCCACCCCCAATAAAGCATTTTTCTTTCCACGTTTCTTTCAAAGTATGTCTGTTGCCCTGGCCGTTTCCAGCTGGGTTGATGTCGCGCCTTTGTCTTCAGAGCTGCGCGAGGTCAGCGTCTCACCGCTTCTCTCTCGTCTCTTTTCAGCCGAGGAAACACGGATAAGGGACGCGTGCACGGCAGATGCTCGACCCTCGGCCGACTCCCTCACCAAAAAGCAATTAAAAAAGCAAAACCAAACACATAGTATTTGCACTTTGTACTTTAACTGTAAATTCACTTTGTAGAATTGAGATATTTAAACAGACTGCGTTAATCTGTGAACATGGAAGGGCTGTGGCTTCAGAAAACGAGTCACATACAATGTATGTGTCTTCTGCGACCTTCCCGGTCTGTGGTTGCTGGGGAATCTGTTTGGAAAGGATGCGCGCTCACTTTCTTCCTCCGCCACGGGCTGACGTGGCCGAGACCTCCCGCCCTGCCCACCTCCTGACCACGCCGGCCCTTAGGGCCCCGCCAGCCCGGCTCCGGGGGGCTGCTGTCCTGGCAGCGTGGCTGAATCTGAGTTGGAGGCTTCGTGGCTGTGTACAAGTGTGTAACCCGCGGCGATGCGCCTCGTGCGGTTCACAGGGGCATGGGTGAGCTTGTTTCTTGGGCTTTTGTCTTGGTCGTGTTGCGCCCCGCAGAGACCTCGCTGGCACGGGGAGTCGCCCACCCGGTAAAGCCGTCTTTGCAGGGAGCAAAGAATAGTTGCCAAACTGTTTTTGGTGCGCGTGCTTTTCCATTCCAGCTTCTGTTTGAATTTTTCCTTCTTGGGCTCAGACTATTCATGCAGTAAACGCTAGAGAATTATTGCTGAGGCAGCTGAAGGAAAGGGGCCCGCCGTTCAGAAAAGCCAGTTTAATCATGGCCTGAGCAAGCCAGCTACACATGCTTGTCAGCACGGCTCTTTCTCGTACACCTGGCCTCCCCCAGCCTCCGAGGTCCCGCCTGGGGGCCACTGCAAGGTAAAATCACCTGAACTCATTAGGAACCGTCTCCTTGAGGGAGATGCGGCCAGGAGAAGCTGGGTCTGTGGGTTGGTCTTGGCAGCCCGGACCAAGTGCTGTGGGGCCAGGCCTTCTCTCTGTCCTCCCTGATGCCGCGAGGCTGCAAGGGCAACGGGCCACGGGCAAACCCATCTGAGGGGGGCTGGGGGCTGGTGAGGAACTGAATGCCTGACTGTGAGCTGCAGGACTGGCCCCCACCTCCGGGAGCGCACCCCCCTGGCCCCACAGAGCGTCTGGAGGCAGCCCCGGAGCTGGGGTGACATTCTGAGGCTGCCTCCGCTCTGGATTCTGGTTGGAAAAACTCTTCATGGCCTCAGATCCCCCAACACGTGTCCTGTCAAATGATCTCCGTGAATTTGCGTGAAGACGTTTTATGAGGCTGCTTCTTTAAATTGTGCAGAAGTAAAAAGGAAATTTTGGAGCCACGAAACCAGCTCAAGGGGGTGTTAGCAATAAGAAACAGTTAGGATCCTAAATTTATTGGATAATCTTTTATATTTCTGAACTTTGATTTTTAATCTTTTTTCTTAGATTAAAATAAAATATGCTATCGAGACTATACTCCGCCTCTTGCTTTGTTCTAAGTCTGAGGGTGTTTGCTGTTGGGAGGCAGGCGAGCAGGGACCTGGCTCGGCCCCCTGGCCGTGGGACGGGGACGAATTACCTGGCTTTGGGGGGGCCTCAGTCTCCTGCTTTGTCAACGGGGTGGCAGGCATGCCGCCCTGGGCGACAGTTACATGTGTTGGTGTGTGTTTGGAAGGGTTCATCCTTGTGATGGGGCAGCTGTCCCTCACCAGGTACCGAGCGCTGGGAGGACTTCCTGTCCTGCCAGGTGCTCTGTGAACACAGAAGGGGCCGAAAATGTGCTTGCCCTGAGCAGCTGCTGTTCGCACGTCACAGCCCAGGAGACCCTCGCCCTCTCCAGCCCCAGGGTCCCGACCTCGGTGAGCCCCTCGGTGCATCTCACTCGGAGCGTGGCAGTAGCCGCGGCTTCTCTCCGCTTTCTGCGTAGTGGATACCGGCGCCGCGTGGGTGGAAGGCGCCAGCCCCAAGGCTTGCCGTGCACGAACCGTCGAGCGATTACCAGTGGTCCCCGAACGTTTAGAGAACATCCTTCATCTCCCACAGATACCAAAAAAGGGCTGCTTTCCTGGCGATGAGAACTTGTAGCAGCTACTTTCTTAGTAATTTTCAAATACACCCAACAGCAGCATCAACTACTACGGTGGATGAAGGTGTGGGCACTGCAGGTCTCGACTGTCAGCCCCCCGGAGTCTGTACTCTTTCCTGGTGAGTCCCCCCCGCCCTCCGCCCTTCTTCCCTTCCTTCGGGAAAGTGTGATCTTTGTAAAAACCGCAGCCTTTGCATCTCAGTGTCCTGGG
Source organism: Babyrousa celebensis (assembly GCA_028533215.1). NCBI lineage: Eukaryota > Metazoa > Chordata > Mammalia > Artiodactyla > Suidae > Babyrousa > Babyrousa celebensis. The sequence continues at coordinate 569,825 of CM052682.1, forward strand.
GATGTGGGGGGAGGAAGCTGGCGGGAATCACGGCTGGAGGGCGGGTGGCACCGGGCTGCTGCGGAGCAGGTGGGGGACGGCGGGGTGTCCAGGGAGACTGAGCGCAAACAAAGGCCGGCCCGTGGGAGGGACGAAGCAGAGCCGGGGGGCGGGGGCGCGGGGGGAAGCGGACGAGCACTGGGGCTGGAGCAGATGGTTCTTGTTGCAAAGGATTAAGATTTCAAATCTAAAACAGACATCGCTCCCCTTACGTACCTGGTGCAGCCGCTTCTCGTGATGGATGCTCCCCTCCCAGAACCCCCCTGGCCCCTTCTCATGCTTAACAACGCTCTCTTGCGTCCCTGGCAAACGTCTCCAAGGCAGAGCTCATTTAGAGTTCCACCGGCCAGCTCATTCATCATGCGCACACATGTCACGTCCAGAATGGTCTTAGGTTATCAGGACGAAGGGTGTCAGCGTTTTTGTAATCCCTGTGCAGAAACGACAGACGTAAACGCCCACACGGACCCCAAGTCGCAGAAGGACAGAGGTCTTCCAGAGAGAGAGTAAGGAGGCCGCCGGGGCTGAGCTCTGGGCCTGGGGGCTGGTGACCGCCCGGGGTGGTGGGAACATGAAGAGGGTGACGAGAGTGATGGCAGCGCTGAGAATGCTGGTGACAGTGACGGCGCCGCCGCTGCTGCTGGTGGAGGTGTTGGGGGTGCTGGGGGTTTTCTCCCCGTTACCGCATACTGCTACATAGGCTAAAATTTGTGAAGTCTTTTTGACGAATTCGCTCTTTAGGCATTTTTGGTATTTCTTTGATCTAAAAAGCTGGTTTAACTCTCTTCTGCTGCAAAGTTACGAACGAGCCACCTGAAAGCTCCATGGCCTAAAGCTGCCCTTTCTTCTTGTCACGCCTCTGTGTTGGCTGGCTTGGCTGGGCTTGGCCGGACCTGCCTGCAGCCTCACACCTGGCCCAGGAGGAGTCAGCCGCTGGGGGGGGGGGGTGTCTCTCCGTGGCTGTAGCTGAAGTACAGGATGACACACCCTTCTGCACAAGCACACTTCAAGCTGCAGCCTGCCACCTGTCTGCTCACACCTGCTGACCTGCCCAGGGCCACCTGCTCACACCTACGGACCGTCCCAGGGCCACCTGCTCACACCTACTGACCACCCCAGGGCCCTGGGCATGTCATGGGCAGGGAGCACACACTGCCCCCCGAGGCCCTGGCAGCTGTGGACACAGATGCTCCTGAGAGATGGCAATGACCGGAGCCACCATCCAGCCCACAGGTGCATCCTGCACCTCCAGACAGAGAAGCTCCACGACAGGTGGGGCAGCTGGGTGAAAAGGAGGGGCACTGTCTGCTCCGCCTGGGACGCAGAGGAAGCCCCAGCCGTGGTGAAGTGGGTGGACCTGGGCTTCCAGTGTCAGCAGTGCAACCTTGACCTCGGCCTCTCGCCCGTGGAAGGAGGCCCTTCTCCCTCTCAGAGGCCCGCAGCCAGCAGAGCTCATGCCACGGATCGCAGGCACAAACAGGCCTTCTGCAGGTGGCATTGTGAAGTCACACGTGTGTCGGGACAGTTCTGTGTCACAAGGTCCTGAGTCTTTCTCTTCAGAGAGAGCGAGGGACGGGGTGGCTGGAACCCAGGACCGTGCGCGCTGCCCGTCGGGGTCAGAGCTGCAGGTCTCCACCTGAAGGTGGAAATGCTCTGAAGACGGAAGTGAGGGGGTTTCATTGCAGCTCCTCTGCAGCGGGAACTGACTGCGCTGATGGGCAGAGAAGATAGGCAGCCACGTCCCGGAGGCCAAGAGCCGTTTTTCTCACTTAGGCAGCAGACAGAGTCAGACGGCTCGGGCTGGATGCAGCCAGCAGCCTGGCCTCCGCCTCCCAGGACCCCCGGTTCTGTTCCGCTAGGTCTAGAGCGAGGCCTTGTCCCAGGCACGGGGACCAGATGCGACAGAGGGCTGAGGACTGAGGGCCGAGACAAAAGGCCAGCTGCGTGTGGCCCGTTTGAGGTTTCTGCTTCCCTGAGCCCATTTAGTGGACGCCTGCTGTGTGTATTGGCCGCTGACTGCTTTGCTTTTCCAGATTCAGGGTTGCAGCCAGACCCCTGAGCCCAGGACAGAGGGGACCGGGCGAGGGGCTGCGGCAGAGGCCGAGGAGTCTGGTTGGTGAGGCTCCCGCGTTCGCCACACCTGCCCCCGTTTCTTAGCGGTACTTCCAAGACGCAGCGGCGTTGGCTCCATCTTATATGTTTTATGTGAAATAAATGCCTTTGTTCTGCCTGTTTTCTCTGGATGTCTGGATGCTCGCTGAGTGCTGATAACGTTGACCAGTTAATTTAATCCGTGTGTGTTTTATAGCAGAAACATTTTCTTTCATACATCTCGTTCCTGACGTTTTACTTTCCGAGCAAATACTTGGCTGCCTTAAGTTTAACTTGAAATCACGCTCAGTGAACAGATTGTTTCTTTGCTAAAAGAGATGGCGTGGTGTCTTTCCAACCAGCCCGTCTCCCTGTTACTCTTCCAGTCTTCTGTGGCTGCTGGAGTCCAGAGGAAAGGTGCTTCTTCGCAGCTGCTGAGGCTCTCGTGAGTGTGCCCTGTGCCCGGGGTCGTCCTGGGCACGCCTGCTCACATTCACATGTGCTTGATTCTCCGGGTGTTCCAACGGACTGGCTGAGGTCCCGCGCTTAACCTGTGCCCAGCGGTTCACTTTTTCACCTAAGCAAATGGTCTGATTTGGTAAAAGCCATCTTATTGATTGAGCCCTGTTACGCTAAAAGAAAGATACTTCCGCACGTAAGATAAAATACGTCATTTAAC
>CM052682.1:573133-591819 GCA_028533215.1 Babyrousa celebensis
AGGTTTTGTTCCCTCCCTGCTGAGCTCTGTGCCCAGGGGGTGGGCACCTGCCTTCGCCCTTAGACGGTCCCTCGTGGCCCGGACCTCATTCCTCCACTCCAATTGGGTGCTGGACACGCACGAGGCTCCCATTGGACCCTGACGCCCCCAGACCGTCAGGGAGGAGTGGATGGTGGGCTCAGGACAAGTGAGGGGGGGAGTGGTTCGGCCAGAGGGACCCCAGCGTAGGCTGTGACCTGGGCTCTGATGCTCCCCGGTGGTCTCATCCACTAGCCCGCGGTACCCCGTGACTTGGCGAGGGACCAGGGCCAGGGGGTACCCTTGGCAAAGGGCCATGGGGGCGTGGAGACGCGGGAGAAAGTGACCTTTCTGCAGCCCTCGGCTCACAGCCCGTACAGCTGTTGGGAGTCCTGTGATTCTCAGGGGTTGTCTGAGGACAGCCTGTGGGTCTGAGTCCTGCTGGAAGGCAGATGTGACTCCCAGGGACACCTGCTGCCAAGTCCTTGTCACCACGGGAGCTGCCGCCCCTCTTGCCCGTCCACCCAGGTCTCAGGTTCTCTGCCCTTAAGAGGCTCTGCTGACCCAAAGCAGAAAGCAGCCGACATCCGCACGCAGGGGACAAGGAACTGCGTGCTCTTAAGGAAGCCGCCCCCTCCCTGTTACCTCGAGGGGCCTCGTTCTGGGAAACGGAAGAGTTAGCGCTGAAGACAGCTCAGCCGAGGGCGGTTGCTGTCCTCGGTGGACTGCGGGGTGTCAGGAGCCAGGGCGTGGCGCCCGGAGAGGGCGCCCCAGTGAGCCCAGGGGGCGGTTTGAGAGGTGACCAGAGTCAGGCGGGTCGATGTTTTCCATTCGATGTGTAGACAGTTGGAGGAATTTGTACAGGAATTGAAGGAATGTGGCCCCAGGAGCAGATGCAGACCGTGGCGTGAGGGGTCTGGCGGGACGGAGACGACGAGGTCCTTCTGGACGGCTTCCTGCGCTCAGCGAGGGCACCAGCCTGGGCGCTCACCTTTCCAGCACTTCTCAGATGAGCTCAGGGTGGGCGGCAGGGCCAGGCGGGGCCGAGGCGTGTGCTCAGAGGGCGGAGGGGTGGCCCCGGGGGTGGGCCAGGAGCGTCGCCATGGGGGCAGGTGAAATAGACCCAGGAAGGGGTCCTGCCCCCTAGCAGTTGATCCCAGGATGTAACACCGGCTTCACGGTGATGCAGCTCTGAGGGCTGTGCTGCAGGAATTCTTCCTCGGTGCTGAGCCTGGACCGGCGGTGCTGTCCTGCGGCCGAGAGCCCCCTCGGGGCCGCTATCCCGGGCCTTTCTGTGTGTTGTTGTCACTGTGGTGCGGGGGGCACGTTCCATCTTCGGGATGGTTAGCAGGTGAGGCCGAGACATCCATTTCGAGGATTTTCTGTTCCCACTGTTTTAACCTCCTGCTCCGTCTAAGGCTCGGAGGCCAAAGTGTCAGAGACCCCAGGACGGCGTTCCCAGGAGCCTCGAGCCGACCACCCCGGGGGTCTCCTGTGCTGTGCAGCCGGTTGCCGGCTTGTCGTGGAACAAGCCGCGGTCAGCGGTTTCCAGCGGCCCTAGGGGTCGTCCACGGGCACTGTTCCGCCCGCACAGAGAAGGCGTCTCTGGCACGACATTCAAGACAGTCCTTTGGGAGAGGACAGTAAAGAGCATAGAAGTACCGGAGAGAGGAACCCAGAAAGCTCCCCGGAAGCCTGGGTCCCTTCGGCCGTCGTCCTGCGGGCCGGTCACCGGTCGCGCAGGTGCCTCGGAGGAGAGGAAGGGCTGCCCAGGCCACGAACAGGGGCTCCTTGTTTCTGGGAGCGGCTCGCGCATCAGCACGGGGGAGGGGGCGCCCCCAGCTTGCCGTCCTCTCGCCGCTTCATTTAATCTGCAAAACGTAAGCTTTTTGCTGAAGCGTCGACACTTATGCTTTTCTTTCTCTCCCTCTCTCTCTCTTTTTTTTTTTTTTTAAAGAAAAATGAATTTCCCCAGGGTTCATGTACTCCTTACTCAGGAAAAGCAGGCCTCCAACAGCTCTCACTTTCTGGAGTCATTTTTACACAATAAAAATTCTCTTGGTTCCACACAGAAGGCCAGCTTAGCCTTCTGGGCTCCGCTGGGGGCCAGTCCCTGTCATCCAGGCGCTGATGCTGCCAGGCTGTCAGCTGCCGGCGGGTTTGTGGTCGGTGCTGCCTCGGGAAGAGGGTCCCTCTGCCGCCTGTGGACCAGCGACCGCGTGGCTTCGTGAGCTGTAAAGACCGTGGTCTTCTCTCGCCTCGAGATTCTTTGTTCCGATGACACGTTTGTGAAGCCTGATGTGAAATGAGATGAAATCTAGGTGCTGGGGAAAGAGGGTGCCCCCAGAAGCCCAGGCCTGGGGGGAGTTGGGGGCCTGTGGCCTTGGTGGGGGAAGGGCCACAGGGACCTCTGGGCAGCGCTGGAGGGAAGGGGGACGGCGAGGATGGCCGGCTCACCGCCTGCTGGGTCCGTGGAGTCCGCAAATCAGTCTCGAGGGGAAAGCATGCCTCGTGAGTGCCGTGCATACGCTTTGTGGGTACTTTTGCCCCCAGGACGGATTCTTCACGGCCCTGGATGTGGGCGCACCTGCCACTGTCCATCTGGTCAGCGAGGCCGCGTAGGAGGGAGGAGGTAGAGGGGGGCTGGAGTCACGGGGTCCCACGACCCCCAGCGGCTGCAGCCGTCAGCCCTGAGCCAAAGCCAGCACACCCATGTGCAGCTTCCGTTTTGTCCACGTGCATTGGTGCTCCAGGAGCTCCAGCCAGTGCAGCTGTGAACAGCTGTATTTTACTTTCAAACGCCCTCCTGAGTTTACTGGGTCCTTCCCTGCAGACCAGGGTGCTTCTCCTTCCGATGTCCTCAGCACGGATTAGTCTTACTCAGACTTTTCTTAAATTCGGGGTAACACCTGTTACGTCGAAGGAGCCCCTGTGCATGTGTTGAAACTGCAGCAGAAACTTGTAATTCGGTCTCTTCTCCGGAGGAAGCACCACTAACTAAGTTATCCGTTTCATGGCTGCGTTTCACGAAGACTCCTCCCCGAGAACCGCGCCAGGAAGCCTCTTGGTTTACACGCCTTGACGTGCCTTGGCTCAATGAAGATGCTCCTTGAACCAGCCTCAACAACAGGGAACAAACCAAGAAGCCGGAGACAGAATGCCTGGTGTATTTGCCGTGTTGGCGTCCAGGCAGATAAACAGAAACCTGCAGGCCCTCCCGCCGGGGGCTGAGAGCAGAGCTGGGCCTGGGAGGGGGCTCTGCGGGCCCTGCCGTGGTTCTGATTCCGAGCACAGGGATGCACGGAGCGCCACCTCGAATCCCTCTGAGTGCTGAGCCTGGAAATGAAGTTTTCCCACTGCAGAGCTCACTTCTGCCTCCCAGCTCAGGGCTTCGAAGTGCTGTTTTCATATTTTAACAAGCCGAGCCGTTTTATTGGGAATTCTGCTTTCCAGGGGCTCGGAAGGAGGCCTTTGTCACAGACGTAGCTGTAACGTTAGGTCACAGAAGTCAGCGTGTGGCACTGATTGCGAGAGACGGGCCTGGCTCCCCTTCCCCGACGGGCAGCTCCTTCTCGTGCCCGGCTTCTGCTGCTCCTGGACCAGAGGGGCACAGGGCAGCCCCCGCCCCTCCCCGAGGCCAGGCGTCCTTTTCCTGATCGTGGGCTGGCTCTCCTGCGGCCTCGAAGGATCTTTAACCCCAGATAAGAGCTGTGTCTCCCAGGGCTTGTCTGGCTCCCTGTCTTATTCTCTTGGAAATCCCTGGACCGTCGCGCCTCCCCCAGCGAGGCGAGCTTGGCAAAGCGGACAGTGGGTGGGTTTTGCGAGGGGTAATTGAGCGTGTTGTGTAAACAGATCCCGGGTCACTAGTTTATATAAACACGAAGATGTGGTTGGTTGAGCGCAGAGAGGCGGGAGGGTTCTGAGGGTTGGGATTTGAACACAGAGGCAATTCGCTAAATCTTTCTGTTTGTCAGCGGAGTCCTGAGATCCATAAAGCAGCAGTTCCGAGCACCGTGCAAATCGAGGCCGGTTCCAGAAGCCAAATCACATGCCTCGGGGGTGAAAAGAAGCCGGGCATCTGGTCTCCCGGCCGAGCGGTCACTGTGGATGACGCGCTCAAAGGCAGCGCGGTCACCCCACGTGGACGCTGCCAAGACGCCCCACCTCCAGTCTCATTAGAATGCTTTCTCTTCTCTCCAAGAAAATTGAATGGAAATTTCCAGTTCATTCAAGGGATTGTGCTTGTGTCTTTTTTCCTTGTCTTGGGGCTGGAGGACTAAATTAGAAACAATAATTTTCTCTAAGCCCGATCTGCTCATAGAAAATACATACGGACTTTTAAATGTATTCATTTTCTCAAAATTGGCCTTTCTAAGTGCCCGTGGGTATGATTTAGGGCCGGATTTCTCATAGAACCAGTCAAGGCTAACAGCCATCAGAACCACCCACTTCGCTGGATAAATACGTGGATTTGCACCCGCGCTCTGCGTTGACATCTGCAGGCCGGAGACGAGCATTCTCTTGCCAGGGGACCCCTGCAGGTCTCAGGACCCCGACGTGCGAGAATCACCGACCTAACCTTAGCTCTGTTGACAGTCGCCTGGAAACCAGACCCTCATCTTCCCCATGTGTGGCATCTTTTCTTTTGTCATGAGAAAGACCTGCCAGTCAACTTTTTTTTTTTTTTTGCCATATTTATGTATTTTATTGCTTTCCAAAATCCAACTTTTAAATTTGGCCACCTGTGACTTAACTTTGTTTTATGTTGAAATTTTGAGAGATGTTGCTGTTCTAGTGTTTCCCTGACCTCGGGTTTCTTTTCCCTTTTCTTTTTTCTTTTCTTTTTGGCTGCACTCGCAGCATGTGGAAGTTCCCAGCCCAGGAATCGAACTTTCGCCACAGCAGTGACAACGTGGGTCCATAACTACTGAGCCGCCAGGGAACTCCTTCTGACCTTTTTTATTTCTTGTTTTTTGTCTTTTGTCTTTTCAGGGCTGCATATGGAGGTTCCCAGGCTAGGGGTCGAATCGGAGCTGTAGCCACCGGCCTACACCAGAGCCACAGCAACACAGGATCCGAGCCGGGTCTGCGACCTCCCCCACAGCTCACGGCAACACCAGATCCTTAACCCACTGAGTGAGGCCAGGGATCGAACCCCAAACCTCATGGTTCCCAGTCACATTCTTTTCCACTGTGCCACGACGGGAGCTCCCTTTTTCATTTCTTAATGACACCGTAGTAGATGCGTCTAAGGCCACAGATGCCAAGACGCTGGATTTTCTCTGTTGCTGTTTGAGGCACTTCCGGGATAATTTTTACCAAAACATTAAAAAGAGAACTAGCAGCAGGAGCTGCTGAGAGTCCGTCGTAGATGGTCCTGCTGGCCGGTTTAATTTTCCGGCCGTGCTGTCATCCCCACCTTACGGAATCATCCTTGAGAAGCTCGGGGCGGGGGGGGGGGTGGGGGGTGGCCGCAGACCCAAGCCCCGCCCCGGATCCTGGCACCCCGTCTCCTGTTTATCTCCACCGAAGTTTCCACTTGGCTGTGGTTGCCTCAGGGCATCCTGATTTGCCGGTGCCAAGGTTAGATTTTACAAGCCTTGTGCCAGGTTAGAGTTTGGCTGTCATCCTTCAGGGAAAAGCGGGCGTGCAGGCAGGGCCCTGCACGGCGAAGCCTCGGCCACGCTGCAGGGGGAGCTCCCAGTCGGGGCGGCGCTGTCTTCCTGCATTTTGTCTTTCGCCACCACTGCCGGCGAAGCGGGCACGTCCTCATGTCTTATTCGAATGGCCTGGGCTGCCGGGTGCGTGTGTGTGTGTGTGTGTGTGTGTGTGTGTGTGTGTGTGTGTGTGTGAGTGTGTGTGTACGTGTGTGTGCGCAGCTGGAAGCCGGCTCCTCGCCTCCGTCCTGTCCCAGACGCTGCTCCTGAGAGTGTCCCCGTCAGGCGGGCAGGTGATCGCAGGCCCCCGGGCGGCTGTGACTCACACACCAGATGCGCCTCAACTCCCCTCGCTGTTGTTGCCCGAGGGGGAAACGTGTTTTGGTGTGTGGGGTGCCGATCCAGTCTTGACACCTCGCTGTGACTGCCGTGTAGATGCTGCCAGGTTCCGGGGAAGGCGGGGACCAGGGCCCTCGGCCTGGGGCAGTTGGGGGAGGTAGCCCGGCATGTCTCCCTGGAGAGCGGGGTGGCGAGGTCGGAGGTCAGGGCCCTCAGCCGGGGCAGGATGGACGCAGCCGGCCTGGCTCCCATGGACCGGAGAGCTCCTGTGCTGTGTCCCTTCCTGCCCTGGGTCCATCAGTGAGCCTGGGCTCAGCCCCGCCCTCTCCCCTCCGCTCCCAGGTGTGACCGGATCCCTTGAGCTCCTGGGTGCGGGGGCCACGTGGAGGGCCCAGGGCCCTGGCACTGAGTGGACGGCAGAGCAGCAGGGACGTGGGTGCCGCTCGCCTGGTCCTGCCCCTGGAACTGGAAGGAGCGTCTGTACCTGTCACCCAGGCCTGACGGAGGGCTGATGGCTGGTCAGTGTCGGGGGTGTCCGGTGACCAGGCAGGGAGTGCACCCGCGTGAGTGTGCGCCTGGGTCTTTGGGTGCAGCTCACACACGTGTAAACACACACACACACACACACACACGCATGCACACCTCACTCTCCTGGCTGCACAGGCCCTAGCAGGGCCTGGGTGTCCCAGGCGTCCTCTCCTGTGTCCCCTCGCCTAGTTCGGGCTGAGTCCCTGCCCCACGCGTGGGCACTGGGCTGCGTGGGGGAGGGGAGACGGCCGCCCTGGTAGGGGGACGGCCCGTCCTGAGCATTCGCTCCGCGTTGGTGTCCAGGAGAGGGCGCCAGTCCTGGGTTAGGCTGGGGCTTTGGGGCGCCTTGAATGAGCATATGGAACCCCCCGCCGCCTGCGCCGCCACCGCCGCCGCCAGATGCTGTGGCCACCACCGTCTCCTGGACGTCAGCCCAGTGCTGCCCGGGCCTTTCCATCCTCCCCCCACCTGGCTCCTGGGCATGGCCTCTGCCCTTCCCCGCCTCCCGGTAGCACCACTGTGCCCACGTCTTTCAACGCCACCTGCACCCCAAGGGTTTCCAGATGTGTGTGCCCAGCCGGACTCCGGAGGCTCCCAGTGCTGCCCCCGTCCCTCCACGGCCGAGTCTACCGTGGGCAGCTGCACAGGCCGCTCGCCGCACAGCGGGGGCCTCATTCGAGCACGTGGCAAAGCACAGTGACCAGCCCAGGACAGGGCTCTGTCTCGACCGTTGTTGGGCCTAGAAAGGTGGAGCGAGGGCCGGGTACCCGCTCCCAGGATGCCCCCCTCCAAGCTGGGAAGAGGTTCGGGCTGTGCTTTTGTACTTGCTGGGGTGCGTTACTCACTCCTTTTACTTCTGAGTGATGGAAAACCAGCTTCTCGTCTTGGAACTCAGGAGTCAGATGCGTCTTTAAAGAAAGGAGCGCGCAGGGCAGATGGGGCTGATTTCAGATGGGCTTCCGTGGTGCTGCATCGAGGCTCGAGGTGCAGGATCAGCGCAGGGCGCTTCCCTGCTTAGGGGAGCCTGGAATCGGAAAACCCGCATCCGGGCTCTGTCTCCGGTGACTCTAGGCCCGTTCGCCTCTCAGGTTCTCGGGGTCCCCTCTGTGAGCATGTTGATGCTTCTGGAAGGTTCCAGAGAAAGCCTCACCCGTTCATGCCCTCCTTCCTCTTCCCTGCGGACGTGGATGGAGGTGACCACCTGTTTACTCATCTAGTCCCGAGGCTTCTGTGAAACGGCTGCCACGTGCCAGGCACACTGAGATGCGGGTGAACAGACCCTGCTCGGCCCCCTCCGCCCCGGGATTCCCGAGGACAGCGCCGTCTCTCCCGCCCTCTCATCCTCCGAGGATCCGTGGAAGCGGTGGGGGGGAAGAGGAGTGAGGAAGCTGCTGGGAGGGGGCGGGTGGGGGGGAGGCTGAGGACCGCAGGGGGCTCCCGGTCACACCCCGGCGGGAAGGACGGTGGTGCAGCCGGGAGGAGGGGCCGCACCTCCCGGGAGATGCCGCAGTTCGGGTCCATTCGGGTCCAGACCACAGGGCAGACAGGCATCACAGTAAATTGTAGCACACGGAGGTCTTGGTCTCCCGGTGCTCACAAAACCACGTTTACACGGCACCGCGCAGGGTACGAGAGCCTCGCCCCTGACACGGCAGCGTGCCTGCTTCCGTTGAAAATACTTCACCTCGAAAACACACGCGCGCCCTGGGACTCCAGCGAGGCCCAGCCTCAATAATCACGGAGAAGTTTGAAATCGGGTGAGAATCCCAGTGTGGCACCGAGACACAGAGACGCGCTGCTGGAAAAACCATGCGGACGGATTGGCTTGGTTGCAGGTTCGCCTCAGACCTTTCATTTGGAACAGTTGCAGCGTCTACACCGCATGATAAAATGAAGTCTGCCTCACCTGACTCGGGTGGGGGGGCGAGGTGCCAGCGGCGGGAAGGGGCGGGCTTGGAGGTGGGAGGGGCGACGGTGTCCGGGGACGGAGTCCCCCAGGCAGTTAGAGGGGCCTGGTCTGTCTCGACCAGGTGGACAGGAGGGGCCGTTTGGGACAGGGCGACCTCGGGGTGTCCTGGGATGTGACGACGGTGGGCGTGGGCACGTCCTTGAACCTCTCCACCCGTCTGGGTGCGGAAGGACACGCAGGTGTACGGGGAGGAGCCAGGACGCCCGTCCAGGCATCGCTGACCCCAACGGCCTCGGCGTGCCTTTCTCCACCCCAGACTGTGCAGAGGGCAGCTGGAGAGGCGGGAGAGCCTCGTGGCTGCCTGTCTGATTCGGGATTCGGGAAGCCACTGACGTGGTGGTGACCGTTGTGGCGCCAAGTGTGTTCTCAGCCCACAGTTTCCATTGTATAGGATCGCTCCCTCCGTAGACGAGAAAGTGCCATCGAAACTTACTCGAGGGGCGTCGAACATGTGTTCTCTACGTTTTGGTAGACATTGCGGGTATTCACCCTCTGCTATTGCCTTGAGTGACTAATGCTTTTATCTTTACCCTGGATGCATGTCTCTTTCGATGATGGACATATAGTTACGCATTTTTCGTAGGTTTTACGTGTGTTATACGTTAAAAACGATATGTAGGATAATAAGATGTAAAAACGTGATTTTTTAAAAGAAGCGTAGCCCAGGGACACTGTAGAAATTTGGAAATAAAGAAAGCACTCATTTCCTGTAATGTCGTTCCCAGAGCTTAAGCCCTGATCCCTCTTTGCGGTACTAGCAGTTTGTGGTCTTTCATCGAGGCTGTGTTGTCTGCGTGTGTGTCTGCGTGTGTGTCTGCGTGTGTAAAACTGGGATCATATTCTCCATCTGCATTTCAAATAATTTTGTTTAAAAATATCTCCTTCATCGAGGATGTGATTCTAATGGATTTAGACATTTCTGTTGTATGGATTTAGAGTAACTTATTTATCCAAACCCTTTTTGTTGGGTATTTAATTTCCTTCAGCTTTATTTTGCTGTTAAAATAATTTTGCAGTGAGCAGTACTTAGCTGCCTCTTGTGTGCTTTTCTGAAATTTTTGTTCACCAATACTTTGGGTGCGGAATTGTGCGGCATGGCGCGTTTCAAGGTTTTAGGACACAGAGCAGTGCTCGGCAGGGCTTGTGTAGTTACGAAACATTTGGAACCGCTGGAACAGCTCGGACCCAGGCACGCCTCAAAGGTCCAAATCAGCAAATTTATTTTCCTTGGTTTTGATCTAAGACTCTATGTTCATTATAGACTTTATAAGAAGTCTGTGTTTCACTATAGACTTGCAATAACACAGAGGGCTTTAAACCTTGAACCAAAGTTGAGCTAAATTAGACTCTTTCTGAGTCTCAATTAAGGTTGGTGCACTTGAAAGGCTCCAGCTCTGCCGTTTGGTTTTCATGTGGTCCCGCGCTTTTCCAGTCCCCGTGTCAGCGCGGAGCAGATGGGCCCAGATCTGGAAGAGCTGTCTTTCCTGTGGACGCCCCAGCCCAGGCCAAGGACGGAGCTAGGAATTGCTTAGAGCGATGCCCAAACCCCAAACCCACGGCTGACCGACCGCATCTGAGGTCCCGACCACAGCCCGCGCCGCCTCCCTCCTGCCTCCGGGGCTCCCCGTCACCGCGGTTCGCCTTTTCAGTCCATGGGGCCGGACACGGGTCCCCGGGCTGGTCACATGGTCCTCGGGTGCTGGGCGCGTGTTTAGACGGACTTGCAGATGTCTGTTTCCCCCCGAAAAGTCTGACCCGTTGGCATTTTTATAGCCGCTGGTCTGCGCTGAGGGGTCGGCAGCACATTTGGAGGTTTGGGGCACGTGGCTGAGCCCGTTCTCCTTCCTTGGTCTCAGGGCCTGAGAGGAAAAAGGTGCCGGAACGGGACTGCATGTGATGGGGGGGCTTATTGTCAGGACCCCCGCTGTGCACACTCGGGGCTGCTGGTGTGTGTGTGTGTGTGTGTGTGTGTGCAGGTAAGCGGGGGGACAGCACTTCCTTGTGATGGTCTAAAGCTTACCCCCAGATATGCTGGCTCTCTTGGGATCTCTGCAGGTGGACCCCCAGACACGTACGGGAGCTCCTCACAGCGCCCCAGCCTGGCATCTTCACACCCCACTCGCATCTTCTCGGGCTGGTGAAGATGGCGCTTGGCCTAGCAGCTCTGGCCCCCCCGGAGTAACGGAGCCGTGGGACGGGCACGAGTCCCTGCTGAGTGGCCTCCGGCCTGTGCGAAGGGGCCTTAGACACCTGCCCGGTAACGGCCCTCGGGCATGTCCAGGACACACGGGCCACAGTTCCTGGCCTTGGAGTTGGTCCAGTTGGGAGCTGAGGCCCAGGGACAAGAGGAGAGTCCAGGACACCCTTGTCCAGATATGGCGGGGAGATGGTGGCCGGGCTAAGGGGCTGGGGTGGACGTGGCCTTGGGAAGCCTGTGTCTCAGGGAGTCTTCGAGTGTGGGTTTTCACCCACACAGGCGGCCAGCAGGGCGTCGTGCGATGGCAGGAAAGTCTGAAGGGGATGGAGGCTGTGTGCCGGGGCAGGTCTGCAGCCCAGGGCCGGCCTGGGGGCTCACAGCATGGGGCGCACGTGAGGCAGAGGACTTTCTCCGCAGGTTCAGGGGCCTCCGTGCTGCGCGTCTGAGCTCAGGGAAGGGCGCTGGGAGCATCCGAGGAGGCGCCCTGCCTGGTTTTGAGCAGCCCTGGCCGAGAGAGCCTGGTGAGCAGCTCCAGACACCATCGCTGGGTTGTGTGCGCGTCCCGCAGATGCCGGAGTGTCTGGTTCGCTCATGGACCTCTAGGGATGCATCGGTACACTGCGTTTTAAGACGCTTCTGTTCCACGGGGCAGAGAAAATAAAAAATCAAACGTGCTGGTGGTTTCCGTGTTTTAACAACCCCGATCGAAAGTCACCGTGGCTCTTCACCAAATTCAACAGCGCTCCTGGGGACAGACTGACTCTGCAGCGTCCTGAGCAGCGCAGAGTCCCCGTGGCGAGCGCGGCCCACATGGGCGCAGGGCGGGGGCGGGAGCGCGCCCTGGACGGGGTGGCCTGGCTGGGCCCTTAGGCCACTGACCTTCTGATGTCCTGTGGGCGGCACGGTCTTGGCGTCCCTGGTCCTGCGTTCCCGGACGCGGGCAGGGCTCGCTCTTGGGGACGGGACCTGCTGGGGGAAGCGGCTGCACCCAAAGGCCCTGAACCCAGCAGCAGAGACAAGCCCGTGGTGTCTGTTCTCAAACCCACGGGACGGGGTCGCAGGTTTCACATCGTGCCACTGCCTGTCCTTGTTCAGCTCGCTGGGCGCCTGCGGTCTCCCAGTTTCGGGGTGACGGAGTGAGAGAGAAAAAAGACCAATTCAGGAAAAGAACGGCACTGCGTCTCTTTGTCCCTCCTTCGCAGAGACTGGCCACGGGCCGCGTGGCCGCGAGGTTTGCCTGGCATTTTGTGAGAGAGCTGCTCTCCATTAGACGCAGCTCCTCTGGCTTCCCTTCCCCAAAGCGCGTCCAAACCCACCGTGAGTCACCAGGAATCAGTAACAGCCCTTTGGAGGCCAATACGAAAACCTAGCAGACTCCCTGTTCCGTTGCTTCAGATTCCGTGGCAGTTCTGCAGTGTTTTCCACACAAAACCCGCCCCGGTTCCAACTCTCTGCCCTCCAGACCCACGTCTTGTAACTCTCAGTACGGAGCAAAGGTCCAGGGGAGACCTCAGCCTGCAGGAGCTGCCTTTCCTGGAAGAGGAGCGTAAACAAAGGCCTTCCTCCCACCACCCCGCAGGCTGCGTCCCGGGTGCGAGGCCCTGAGCCAGGGGGCTCTGAGCCTTGGTCCTGGCGGACGGGTCGCCGCGGGATGAGGCCAGGGAGGTGCAGGCGCTGGGGAGTCCCTCACTCTTGTGCTGACTCCCTCATTCCTTCATTCTTGGGGCACCACAGCTGGGCAGACTGGGGTCGGGCCCCGAGAAGGTTAGAGACCGCTGCTGGGAGAAACACGGGGCCCTCTGCTCCCCCTCCCGGGCCCCCCTGTGAGGGCACGTCCCTCTGGGGGCAGCTTCGTGCTCATGCTGGATGGGGAGGGACTTTAGGTGGCACCAGAGTCATCCCTGAGAAGCAGCATCCTGTCCGCTGTCCGGGGCACCCAGGGCCTTTGCGCCATCCCGGCTGCTCGCTGTCCTGGCATGCGTAGCAGACTTGGCCCGTCTGTCTCTGGTTTTCAGAGCATCTGAGCGCCCCTGTCCTGCGCGTCACGTGTTCCACCAGCCTGGTCTCCAAGCAAGGGAATGGGTCCGCGGTGGCCAGGGTGCTGCTCTCTGCCTCGCGCCCCCGGGCCCTTTCACCTCCTCCTTGGTCTCGGCTCCTCGGCTCCGATCTCCGCTGGGCCCAGGGCGAAGGTGCCCCAGACCTGAGCTCATGGCAGACACGAGAGACCCGTCTTTATTGTTCAGCCCGGTCGCCTCTCACCTGGCTGAGGGCGAAGGCTGCCTTCGGCAAATTCAAAGCACGGGAGAGGGTTTGGAAAGCGTGAGCCCGGAGCACGTTTTCGTTTTCACTGAACTTCCTCCTGCACCTGACGCTATAATAACAGCAAGGGAGTAGATGCAGAGTCAACACAGGGTCCGCCGCGTGGTCAGAGAAGACGCACACGCGGCACGGGGGCTGCGCGTCAACGGCGTGCTCCTTTCCCTCTTGAGGTTTTGGGGAGTCATTTCTATCTTGAGACACCTTTTACGAGAAAGCAGCACAATTTTACAGTCATTTCGATGGCGCGTTTTTAAGTGACGACATCGAGGGTCACTTTATATTCCGCTCTTCTATTGCTGCCAGGCAGCCCGCCTGCATGAGTGCCCTGGGCTGTCCTGACAGCCATGAACCACGTGGCGTAAACAGCAGAAATGTCTGGTCACACAGTCTGGTGGCCGGAGGTCCCAGCCGAAGGCATCTTCAGGGCTGGTCCTTCTGTGCCGTGCGCGAGAGCCTGATGTGGCTCCAGCTCTGGGGGTTCATAGGCCGTCTTTGGGGTTCCTTGGCTTGTAGACGGGTCGCCCGTCTCTGCTCCATCTTCACATGTGCTGTCCTCACCGCATGCATCTCTAAGTCCCAGTGTCCCCATTTCTTAGGACGCCAGTCATATGGGATTAAAGGCTACCTGCCTTTAAACCTGACTCGGTCTCACTTAGCTGGCTCCCCCTGGGATGCTCACTTCCCAGCTAGGTCCCATTTTGAGGAGATGGGGGTCAGGCTGCTTCACATGCAAATTTGGGGGCACAGAAAACCTGTAACCTCGGGTATCGGATTTATTATCCATTTACTGAGGGTAGCCTCGTCTTAAACTGATTACACGAGCAAGCGCCTTGTTTCCAGAAAAGGTCGCATTCACAGGCACCAGGCGTTCGGGGTGAATACGTCTTCCCGGGAAGGAGAACCCTGCTCAGCCCGCAATTCAGCCTGGCTGAGGAGGCAATGTTCTCAGCCTCCCGCTCCTGTGGGCCAGAGGGTCAGGACCCAGCTTCTCCACCAGGGCACCCCGGCCCCTGCCAGGGAAACCTCTTCAGTTTAAACGACGCAGGCAGGAGACGGGGAGGCTTCCCCAGGGTCCCCACTGGCGTGTGTAGCACTAACTGCTGTGGACAGAAGGAGCCGGGCTCCAGGGGCAGCGACCCTGGCCCACGCCCGCCTCCGCTCCAGTTCGCGGGGGGCGCTCTGGTCCGAGTGGCCGGCTGAGAATCCAGGTTGTAAAACCTGCCAGGACCAGAGGGATCACTGGATGCCTTTTGTAAAGGCCCCTGTTTTGTAAATGGCAGAATCTTCTGTGAATTGGGGAAAACGTGGGTCCCCCGGCCCTGGCCCGGAGAGTCAAGGCTGCAGGTCGGTAGACATGGTGCTGAGCCATGCAAGGCTGGTCTCGTGCTGCCAAGGAGCAGAGCGTCTTGCCCCTGTCCCCGCTCTGCGGTGCCACGTGCTGTGGCCATGTGGCCGGAGTGGGATGGGCTGAGGCTTCATCTGGGACTGGAACTCACTGCTCACCCTGGGATGGCTGGGGCGGGACGCCTTTTGCCTCTGCTTGAGCCTGGTCACGTGGCACTCGCAGCAGAGCAGGGGACATGCCTTCCCCGATAAGGACGCCCCCTGGGTCTTCCTGGGCAGTGCAGCCCTGACAACAGGAAATTCCTGTGTCATCTTGTGCAGTTTGCAGCGGGTCAGCCCGAGTCATCCCCGGTATTTCTCCTCTCGGGCTGCCCCCCTGCCCCCGGGTCTGAGACCTGCGGGGTTTTGAAGCTGAGTCCAGTTGCAGCGGAGTGAATCTGAATTCCAAAGAGGCCCGAGACAACCAATGCAGGACAGAAGGTCAACTGCCTCTTATGAAAATAGCAAGTTACCTTGTGCACGTGAAGGTAACGGACGCTCAGCTTATGCGGAGAACTTAGTTTCCAGAATATTGGACACGTGGGATGAGGGCGAAGGGCACGAGCTGGGAAAGGCCGTTTCTGAGGCCTGGGCAGTCGGGAAGGTTCCGGAAGGTCGAGGCCCCGTGGTTCAGAGTCTTGTGATGACCTTGCCCGCAGCACATGTCTGTGGGGATAAGGTCAGTTAGCCCTGGATGCCCGTGGACCACTTCCACCAGCATCAGGCAGAGCTTTAAGTGACTATCTAAAGGTTAAAATTATTATTGCGAATCGCCACAGAATACTTAATGAACGCGTAACCAAAACATGAATTCCCTGCTGTAGGAATGTTTTAATGTTAATCTGATGGACGTGGAGGCAGGGAAGGCGGCTGAATTTACTTAACTGTGATCTTATTTTGCCAGGAGATTGGAACACTGCGCCTAGCCCTCTAGGGCACCCCCGCGTTCTCCTCAGCCCTCTTCCTGTCGTGACCCTCATGTCCACCTTAGAAGTGGGTCATCTGGTGTCTTGAATCCCTCTCAGCTAATCGATCGCTTTGAATTTTAATTAAGTCTCATATTGAATCTGCTTCTGGAATCATCAGTGAATGTATTTAAACAAACCAATGTCTCTCCCGTGTTTCTCTTGTGCGTGAAAAGGGGCAGGTTGTGTTCGATGAGAACATTTCTCGTGGAGGCAAACACAGGGCCTTCTCTATCGAAACTGGAAAACTCAATTGCATTTAGAACAAAAGCTCCAGCTTTTCCGTTCACAGGAGAATAAATTCTACTGGCCCGGAACCCATCCTCTTAAAGACGAAACACACGTGCGCACACGCACACCCATGCCTGACGTTTATTTTTAATGCACGAGACCCCCGTCTTCCCCGCTGCATCCCCTCCAGTTCACCTGGCATTTCGGAGGCAGGGACTGCCAGGGGGCATCAGGGGAGACCCGCGTCCCCACTGCCAGCAGCCGCAGCAGCGGTCAGGCTCTCCAGCCGCTGGCCAAGCAAATCTGATCCGTCCCAACCCAGCAGCCTCCCTCTTCTATGTGAGTCACGTCCGTGACGCAGGCCGCTGCTGGGGACGAGGCCACGCGGTGGAAAAAGCCCCAGGCATCCGTCCCACGTGTGGGGTCCTGTAACCGCGGCTGGAATGACCTTCTGAAGCAGCAACGTTGGTTTCTCTGGGCGAACGTCTCTCTCGGTTACCAGATGACAGTGGCCATGGGGTCAGTGCTGTCTCGAGGGACAACCCTGTCCTCAGGACAAAGCGTGGACAGTGTCGGAGGCACACGTATGTTCTGGCCTCCTCTGCCGCCCCGGAACTGGGTCTGAAAGGCTCGGTCTGTCCATCGCGACAGCGGGGGGCGCGTGCCCGAGGCCCCTGTCGGGCGCCCGTCGGGATTCCGGAGACCCCTGGGGAGAGTTCCTGGGTTTCGCATGAAACCTTCTCGGGTCGTTCAGCAGCGGCTGGGAAGGTGGTTTCCAAGGGCGAGCTCACAGGGCTGAGCAAAGGCTAAGCTGGGGGATGTTGGGATGTGACGTCTTTGAGGGTCAGCCGCTTGAACGTTCATCCTTATTGGTGGAGGTGTGCGAAAAATCCGGTTCCCGTAACTTTATAGACTTACCTTGTGCGAGATGTTGTGTGGCTTTGCAGTGATGCGGGGTGATGTTTCAAGAGTGGTGTACAAACCTCGAAGGGAGTGACAGACAGGCTTCCGGAACCAAACCTGCTGAGAAAATGACATTCGAAATATAAAGGCAGAGCTCCCGTCACGGCTCAGCGGTTACCGGACCCGACTGGCACCCACGAGGACGCGGGTTCGATCCCTGGCCTCGCTCAGTGGGTTAAGGATCCAGTGCTGCTGTGGCCGTGATGTGGGCCGGCAGCCGCAGCTCCAATGCCACCCCCAGCCTGGGGATCTATATGCTGCGGGTGTGGCCCTAAAAAGACAAAACAAACAAAACAAAACAAAAACAAAAACAAAAACAAAATGTAAAGGCCAAAGTAGCTCTAGAAAGGACACTTTCAATAAGATTTGGTCCTATGATAACATTACAGTTTGAAAGGAGGCAGTCCTCATTTTCACATGAATAAAATGATTACTTGTTTTCACGTCAACATTCCAGGTGTATTAAATCCTGGTTAGTCAGAATTAGCTCTAGATGAGCACGCTGACAATGTGGCTATCACTTTTTTTTCAAAAAAATGTACTTCCTAGTTTTCTTTTTCTAGTTAGACAGCAGCGAAAACCAGCTCTTTCTACTGGCTCTTCCATCCGACATGTCCCCGATTTCAAACCGTCTCTGTTGTGGCTGCTGTCTTCTCCGGCTCTTGCCCCTTGGTTCTTTCTGACAAAAACCCCGTCAGGAACTTGACTCTGTGCAGGAGTCTCGCGTGTCAACAGCCGTGGACTCAGGAACTTGAGGCTGTTAGGAGTTTGGAACCGTTCTGATGCCGTTGGAAGAATCCCACATGAAGGCTTGGTCTCTGTTTCCATTCGAAACCTCATTGTTTTCTTGGTTTGACCTCGTGCCAGGTATACTGGTCTCCGTCTTGGCGAGTCTGTGCGATAGTTTTACCAGATGTTGCGAAGAGTGGTTTTCCCTCCTAAGCATCCTGAGTGGCCTTCTTCTCCAGGAAGAGGTCAAGCACCGGGCCTGGTACCGGCCAGTGGGTACCAGGGAGCAGGCGCCAGGGCGGTTCTGTCTCTCGCTCTCATCAGGAGAGTTGAGGGGACCAAAAGGCCAACTCGCTTGGCAAATGTATAAAAACAGTGAGTTGGTCTCGGCTTCCCCCTTCCCCTTCTCGGGCTTTCACGCTTAGGTAGTGTTTTCTGGACTCTCCTGGAGGGCTTTGCGAGGGTCAGAGAAGCCCCGAAGCCTTCTGGGCGAACGAGTGACTACAGCAGACATGTGTCCTTGGCACGCTGTCACCGCCGGGAAGATGGGAGCCTAACAAGCACCCTGGAGACGAGCAGGGCCTCTGACTTGTCCTGCTTGGCGCGGACCCGAGGTTCTGGGGCAGGAACGGAGGCTGACCTCAGTGGACGGCCGTGGTTTCCTTCTACTGAGGTTCTGTGATTCTTCCCCCAAGACGCCAGAGCCCCAGGCTGGAGCCGCAACGGTGTCGGGGTGGGGTGGGTGCCAGGCAGGGCGCTGATCGGCCCCTTCCCTGAGCTCTGGGCCTGGAGGGAGGGGCGGCTCGGCCAGATGGGGGCGCTGGTACTGGGACACCCCCCTCCCCGTTCCACTGCTGCTCAGCCAGGGTGCTTGTGTGCAGCAGGACTTTCCTCAAGGGAAGCATCCGGGACGCTGCGGGGCAGGGAGGGACCAGCACGGCCCCCCCGCTGACCTGGCCCCTCCGGCCTCCTCCCCTGGTGCCAGGCCACGGATGAGACCCCGGCTGCCGGTAGCCTCCAGGAAAGCCGCCGGAACGGGCTTACCCCCCTTCACCCTGCCCTCCTGCCTGGTGCCACGGGCGCCTCGACCCCGCAGTACCCACTGCAGCAACTCCGGTGGGTGTGTGGTTGCGTCATCTTAACTTTTACTTTCTCTGCGAAGCCTGTGATGCTTGGAGTACTTCTGGGGAAGCAGAGCACCTGTGTGCAGCCTTGCTGACGACAGGGCCACTTGCAGCTGGTCCCTCACACGTCAGTCCCTGCCCACCCTTCCCTGTCCCCTGCCCCCTCACTCCCCCTCCTCCCTCACAGTCCCCCTCCCTTCACCCCTCCCCTCCCTCTACCCCTACCACACCCCTCCCCCTCTCTCCCCCCCTTCTCCTCACTTC
>CM052682.1:592319-613590 GCA_028533215.1 Babyrousa celebensis
CATTTCCACTCCACACTTTAAAGCGGTTCTTCCCAACGGGGGGGGGTGGGGGGGGTGGGGGGGGGGTGGCTGTCCCTCATGAAGTGTCCTTATCTGCACGTGACACGTCTGTAGGGACGGACACCGCCGTGGCCACCAGCCGGCGAGGAAGGGGCTCGCGGTGGCTCTGCGAATCGCTTGGATTTGTGTATTTTTCTCAGTGTTATAATTAGGGCCCAGTGAGGAAAGATGCGGCCCTCGTGGAGGGAGAGGAGCCTGGCCCCCAGGGTCACGGTAGTCACCAGACACTGTTAACCAGATACGAGGAGGCAAAGGCAGGCCTGCGGCCAGTTCCGACAATGACGATGGGCCAGGAGTGGTTCCACCCGAGCAAAGAAAGGGAGGCAGGACCACATATGAAAAGCTGACCACCGGCTAGACGGCGAGATGCATGTGGGAACAACACGCTCGGGGTGCCAGGGGCCGGTCGGCGGGCACCACGGGGAGCGCACATCCCAGCGGAAAAGAACCTGAGACATTAAAACCCGCAGTGGCCTTCCCATCAGGACTCGGGGCACTGGTCGCACGTTTCTTTCCCACTTTTCACGGCCGCAAGAGGAAGGGTCCACGGCCCGCTGGTCAGCTCGCGGGTCTGGGGCAGACAGGAGCGGGCAAACTCCTCCCAAATTGCAAGGGCGCACAGGGTGGCCGGCGCTGCCGCGGGGAGACGGAGAGGAGAGCCCCAGCGCCGGGCCCCGGGGCCTGCTCAGCCCAGCCTCCGTGGGAAAGGACCTCGGGTCATCTGCCAGGATGCTGCCATTTCACAGCAGCCTGGGCACCCCCTCTTGGGCACCGCCCCTGTGCCCAGCACCACAGCCTTGGCCCCAGCAGGGTCGGCTGGGGCGGGTACAGGATAGACCCAACCAGGGCTGGCCGGGCCACCGGAAATCAGGCAGGTTTTCTCAACCTCAAGAAGGAAATGACGCATCTGTGATGCTCTCATCTCCTAGGTGGGCTGGGTTCATTTGTTTCCAGAGCCTGGATTACACCGAACAGTCAAATATAAATAAACCAAACAACCCACCTTGGCAAGGTCGCCCTATAGACGCGAGCTGTTTTTTTGTAATTTGCCAACAAACTGATGAACTTGTTCCTTAAGAAGTGACTCAAGTCCAGCACATCTGGGAAGTTCCAAATGCAGTGGGCCTCCGAGACAATGCCTTCCATCCTGAGGTGCTCTGGGCCTGTGATCACCTCCCCCCCCCCCGCCCCCGCACGCGCCCCCGACGGACGATTCCTCTGAGCTCTTTGTGCTTTCTGAAACTTCACTAGTATCTGAAGACTCTCTGCCAGCAACCTCAAAGGTTAAGAGCTGGCTTACCTCCCCCTCAAAAAACTCGGCCCTAGGTCTGGGCTCGGTGATAGATGCAGCCGGTAACATGATGCGGGGGTTGAGATGACAGCAGTGGAGCTGTGGCCCACCCACCGCCACCAGCCGGCCACCAGGATGGGGCGTGGTGCAGGGGGGACCTACAGATGCCTTTAGGGGAAAGAGGATGAGGGAAGGACCTAGAAAACCTCTGTGGAATCTCCGCTGGTGCTAAAGCAGAAACAGTGACGTTAACAGCCCATATGCGTGGGCCGCGGGAGAAGGAAAGGGAGTTTTTCGTGCTTTGGGCAAAAACAGGAAAGATACAGAAAAAAGACGGCCAAGGAAAAAAAGAAACAAAAACAAAAAAAAAGGGAAGCGACATGTTGAAGGAAGAAAAAGGGGGGGGACTGACGATGGTTCTGGCATTTTTACCTCCCGTACAGCCAGCTCCGTGGGTTAATGTGCCACGTTATGCCAGCCCTAATAAAAATCTGAATGTAATGACAGCGTTCCTCGGCATTGTGGGAGGGCCCCCATGTCAAAAATTCTAATTGAATCTGGCCAGATAATACAAGTCTCCATTTACAATTTCTTGTTTTTCAATCTGGACAATATAAACGGGAGTTACCATCTCCCTTGGTTCTGTTTATTTGTGTTTTATTAGAAATCTCGGCTCTTGGATTTCCAGCCTGGAACGACAAAACCACCTAAGAATGCCTATTATTATCACTTTTAGAATAATTTCTTCTTAGCCCATAGGAAACTCGGATTTCATTTTCTGAGATCTTTCCTCTCTCGGGCCTCAGTTAAATAGTCAATGTGTTACGTGGCGTTCAAACGCTGCAGATGCACAGCCGTGACAGTGGAATCCTGTCCCGTCAGCAACACTGTCGCCTGGGGAAACGCAAGGTGACAATTCGAGTGTTCCAGAAATGAACTCAGAAAAGCATTTCCTAATGGTTCTTTTCTAAGTCCAAAATCCTCCTGGAAATTCATCTTTCTGAGTCCGTGCCCTGTCTGCGTGGCTAGTGTATCTTTAGTTCAAAAATACACAGCGTGACCTCGCCGGCCATCCTCAGTCCGTGGCCAGTCTGAATCACAGCCCCACTCGAAAGCCCGAGACGCTCCTGAAGGCTGACTTTGACACGGACCCACTTAGATGCCTGTCTGTTCTCAACCACGGCAACCTATGCTGGTTACGTCAATGCTCGTTTACTGCACAATCTTGTTATAGCCTGAAGATGCTTATAGTTTTATTTATGGTCTTGATTTCAAATCCAAATTAAAGTGGCTCCTCCAGATGTTTGGGTTTTGAGTCGCCATGTAAATGGGCTTCTAGGTTGGAAAATTCTGATGATGTTTAGGTTCCTTTTCCTTAACCACCTCCGTGGTCCGTCTTGGGCTGATGAATGAAATGCAGCCTTCCCCCGAGCACCAAACGCACGCAGAGCACTGGCAGTGGGAGGAGAAAAACCCATAATCATTCCCGAAGGGATGGAGCAGCGAGTGAGAACCGCATCCAGCAGGACGGTGGACCCCTGCCAGGGCCCGGAGGGCGCGCGGAGGCTGATGCTTCTGCACCACCGATATTAGACCAGTGATGAAAGGTTTTGACAAACACATGTGAGCGAGTTGGGACTCCTTGCCAAGCAGACAAGTGCACATGGGCTGGAAAACAGCCCCTGCCGCTCCGGCCTTACACGTTTCCCCGACGTGCAAGCCCTGGAGCCCTCACCACCGGCTGGGGGCAGGGCCCACTGGGACCCAAAAGTAGCCGGGGACCCCCTCCCCCGCCCAGGGAAGAGAAACAACCTCGGGTTGAATTTGGAAGCAACCAGATCCTCGCAGGGTCCAGGGCTCCGGCGGGGGTTCAGCAACTGGATACTCAGCCAGGGTGGCTGCGGGGAGGGGGTGAGAAAACCCACACAAAATGCCCACAAGGCGTGAGGAGCGGGGGCACCTCGGTGTGCCCTCACGAGGAGGTCGTGGACACGCACCTGGGCAGCGTTCTCCGGGGGCCACCAGAAGCCATGGGAGAAGGGAGGCCCTGTGCCCTGCACTCTGACCTGGGCGGAGGTCCCCTGAGCCAGCCTGAGTCCCCTGGAACAGCTGGCGGGGTTTGTGCCTCCCGCCCCCGAAGTCCGCCCCTGGGCTGTGTTCATCGGCCCTCTGCCAAAACCCGCGTACCTACCACAGAGCGCGGCTCTGGTCATCTTTGAGGAAGATACTGGAAATGAGTCCCTGGCCTCAGCCACGAGCAGAAGTGCTTCAGAGGTCAACCATGCCCATGAAAAATGGGTATGACCTGGCCTCGGAGGAAGAAGGACATAGCTGGGGATCCAGGTTGGGGAGCTTCGATCCCCTTCCCAGCACCTGCCGTGGCTGGAAAGAACACGGAGCTCCTGGTGCCCAGGAGCTAATGCCAAGCCTCAGAAAGTCATAAAAAACCAGCAAGGTGCCCTTTCTAAAGAAGAACTAAAAAGAGAGAATATTACCAAGCAAAGCAGCAAATCCTCTTTGTCTTGTACACAAGGTAGCGAGGTGATCAAAGCCCGTGACACGCTCTGCAACACTGTCCCCCAAACAAAGACCATTCAGGGCAGGAAAAGACAGACGCCGCGTGGTCCAGGGTGGCCTGGCCACAGGCTCCAAACCCCTGAGAGCCGTGCTGCTCCTTGTTTCCTGTGACAAGAAACGCACGGGTAGCAGAGGGGTCCAGCTCTTCTCGAGCCCACCCAGGCCCTCGCCATGCCCGCCACGAAGCTCGGGCAGCAAGAGCAAAGCGCCGTGCGCCACACACCCGGGCAGACAGAGCCACCCGAAGGCCAGGGTTCCCCCACCTGAACGGCACAGCCACCTGCAAAAACGGCGGCATCTATAAGACCAATGGCCTGGCTGCCACCAGAAACAAGTAACTTAGAGAACGCATAGTACTGGGAATCCTACAGACCTTATCTTTAATCCCTGCAACACGCAAACAGTGTTGCTTTATCCCCCCTCTGCTGATAAGGACACTGGCCATCCAGGAAGGTGAGGAGCCCCCCTCAGCTCACAGGTGCAGAAGCCTCCTGGTAGCAGGCCCATCTCGGGGCCGGGCGCTGTCTCGCTGATTTATTACAGATCAGGTGTCAAGGGAGAGCCCTGAATGCCAGCGAGCCATCTGGAAAGAGAGGAAGGAGCACCACAGAAAAAGCCGGCACGCCCAACGGTCCCTCCAGACCCACCAGCCGCCTCCTTGATGCCCTGGATTCGGGTGGGGGTGGGACGGAGTCTGCCTTGACACGAGACACGCTGCAGCTTTCAGCTCTTCTCCGGATGCAAAAGCAACACGGCATGCTATGTGCAAATGTCTCCTGAAGGCAAAAAGTTTCCTCTGGACTTTGTGCACCGGCAAGAGAGGAGGTACCTGCAACAGGCGTGCAGGACCCCAGCCGGAATCCCATCCACGGCCGGCATCACAACCACCCAGGAGTCGCCTTGGGAAGGCGAAGGGCAGGGGGTGTAAGGGAAACACGTCCCTAAGACGAGGGGAGGGAAAAAAGAGAAGAAAATCCACGGAGATTTCGACTGTTCCCACAACTGAAGCCTTCTTTGTCTTGTGCACAGAGAGACCAAGAGACCCAGGTTCCCCGAGGAGTAGCCGGATGGACAGCAAATTTTGTCCCTTTCAGAAAAATCTGTGGCCCCTGCAGACGCGCTGGTGCTGCAGCTCTGAAAGCAACGTGGGGTCTCATTTAGAGACTTGCTCCCACTGTCTCTGAGGCCTGGGGGGTGGGGGGAGGGTTGCACATAGGTGTGCGTGGACGTACAGGGATGCCCGGGGGGTGAAGGACCTCTAGTCACAGGCGTGCACATGGCACACACTGCTCCACGGCTCCTCGGGGCGGTAAAAGTCCCCCAGGGAAAGCCGAGCGTGTGAAAACTGCCCTCAAGCTCCGAGTTCGCAGTTTCTAATCTACAAGTCACTGGTTGAGACACAAGGCAGGGACGACGAGGGCTGCCCAGAAGAATTTTAGGTATGAACAATGAACTCACTAACTCCTTCTCCCTCATACGGCTCAAAAAAAGAAAAAAGAAAAAAGAAAAAAAAAAAAAAGGCTCGGCGGGGACTGCTTCAGATTTGCTGAAAAGCAGAACCCGCCACAGCCGGTCTCAGCCTTCGGTATTTTCGATACAATAAACGCCTTCTACCTTCGTGTTTTCTCAAGCACTTGTTCAAAAACACATTTAAGTGGAATGTTTTCGTTTCTGCAGATTGCATTAATTATGGGTTTGCAAACACTGAAGCCCACGCGGTCTGCCCGAGCCGGGGTTGAGCCACCCGGCCCCGGGCCCGCGGCTTGGCTCAGCCCCTGCGCGGAGCTCCGCGCTTGGCACCGCGTGCCGGGCGGCCCGGCCTCGCGGAGAAGTCGCAGCCCAGCAAGCCAAACACGCCGCGGTCAGCGCGGTGACCCAGGCGCTGGGCCGCACCGGGCCCGGGGACCTCGGCGGAGGGAAGTGGGGGGCGCGGGACGCGGAGCCCGGCGGGGCCGCCAACGTCTGCCGGCTCAGAGGAGGGCAAAACAGTCTTTTATTTTTCACGTCTTCTGCTTCTTCGAAGTTCACTCCGAGAGGGTCTCCTGCAGGGGTCACGCGAAATCTGCGGGGTCCACGAGCAGGGCCCCTCCGCCTGGCAAGCGCCGCCCGGTTTGCGCGGCCGCGCGCGGAGAGCCGAGCCCGAGGACGCACCCGGCGGGCCGGGCCGGGCCGGGCCGGGGCCAAACTCGGAGAGTCCGCGGGGCGGCGCCCTTGTCCCCGGCCTTGGTGGCGGCGCGCGGCCCTGCCCACGCGCGAACGGGGCGGCGCGGGATGCCCAGCGCGAGGCGCCCCACGCCCTCCCCTGCATCCCCCCGCGGCGCCGGGACCCCGAGAGCCCGCCGCAGCCGGTGGCCCCCAGCCCCGCGCACGCACGCGACCCGCCCAGGCCCCACCTGCTCCGGCCGCGCGGGCGGAAGGAGGCGCCACCTCCCGGAGGGTCACCTGCTCCCTGCGCCTGGGCGCTGCGGCCGGAGGGGGTCGCGGGGCCCGGGCCGGACCCGAGCAAGAGGCGGCGCGGCGCCACCGCCGGGACTCACCGTGAGCGCCGAGAACTTCTGCGCGGGCGCCGGCGGCAGCAGCGCGGCGAGCAGCCAGCAGAGCTGGGGGAGCAGCATGCTGACCGGCGCGGGGACGGCGAGGGGACGGCGCGGCGCTGGGCCACGGAGGGCGCGGGCGGCACTCGGTCGGTCGGAGCAGCGGCCGCGCCCTGCGCGCTGGCGAAGCGGCCGGGTGGCCGGCGGAGGGACGCTCGAGGTCCTTTCCCCACCGCTCCGGGCGGCCCGACTCCACCAGCTGCCCTCGCAGCACCCGGCGGTCCTCCGCGTCCTTTGCGGCTTCCCTGGCTCCTGTCAAATAACTCCAGAACTTCCCGGATCCTCCTCCCGCCCGCCCGCCCGCCCGCCTCCCTCCCTCCCTCCCTCCCTCCCTCCCCCCAGCCCCACCTCCCGCGCCCGCTGCGGCGCCCGCTGGCCCGGCGGCCTGGACGCCCCCTTTCTGTGCAGCGGCCCCCTGGGCGCGAGTCTGTGGGAGCGGGAGACAGAGAGGGCCACCGGGCTGTGCTGCAGCCTGTTGGTGCTGCGTGTGCGTGCTTTCTTTCCTGCAGGCGCGCGCACACACGCGTGCACACGCGCACACATATGCACACACCCATGCACATACCAAGGCGTGCGCGCCCTGGAGAGCTCCCGGCAGAGCCAAAAGATGCGCTTCGCCCTCCTCCCATCCCAGGGCACTGACCAGGGCGGCGCTTGACCAGCCCTGCAGGCTCGATTCCCGCCCAGAGTGAAGTTGAAGCCTAGGTCAGTCCCCAACCATCCTTGGTTCTCCTGGAACCCTGGGCTCTTTTGCAGCCCATCTGGCCCAGAAGGTTGAATGTGCTGACTGAGGAGCCGGCTCTCCAGCAAAAGGGCAGCAACCAGCGGGACACCCAACATCACAGGGAGGTTTCACTGAGGGCAGCGCCTAGGGCTTCTCTGAGCAGGTGAATGCACTTAGGGGCATCTTGGGGACCTAGGGATCCCACCTCGGGTCTACTTCGCACAGAGCAGTGACCCGGGGCAGCTGTGGCTGACGGGAGTGTGGCTGCTTTTAAAGCGTTTCAGGTGTTTACGAAGCTGGCCCAGAGGGTGCAGAGGTTGCAGACGCCTCGGTGGAGGCTGGTGGGAAACCAAGAGACTTCTGCAGTCCAGACTCTGGACAGTATCCACTGCAGACAGCATTGCTGGAATAGTTTCTCCTTGGCTTTACAACTTGACAGGAAAAAGTCCTAATTCTAGCTCACACAGCAAACCAAAGGAGTGAAGATTTTTCGAGAACAATGCTTCAATTGACGTGTCAGGGGCCCAGAGAAAAAGAACAAAACAGACCATCTAAATCTGATTTTTAATCCCAAATTTCATCGAAAGCCTTGGCCACGCGTTAGGGGGTGGGCAGGGTCGTCTCAGCAAAGCCTAGAACTTCGGCTGTGAAGACAAAGGCTGTGCCAGTCCACCCTGGGTCCCGCAGAGGAGGGAGAGGCCTTCATATTTTCAGGAGGCAAGGGGCACACACAGGGCCAGGGAAAGCCGGGCGGGGGGTAGTATCGCATCTTGGAGGAGGGCGGCCCTGTGAGTTCTCCTTCAAATTCCAGAGCCCAGAAAATCTGTTAAGTCCTTAAACACATTCCTCCTGGCTCGAGGGCTCAGAAGGAAATTATAATAAAGTGGGGGGCTGCTCTCGGGTCTGAGAAACAGGTGAGCAGAGCAGCTGCAGATGGTTAAGGAAGGAATGCTATTAGGAGACGTTCACAAAAAATCACGGTAAAAATACACACGTCACCACGGCGGACCACTGGACCATCCAAAGAGGAAACGGCGCATTCAAAGCTGCCCTGGCTCCTTGAAAAGCCTGCGCTGCGAGAATTTTGCTGCGGCTTTCTCCTTTATTGCCAGGACGGCAAGCCCATAGCTGAAACCTTTATTCGATGGTGTGGCCTTTTCTGTGGAAGCACAAACACTGCAAACGTGTTCATGCATATTCACCCTCACGGCTGCAGGATGAGAGACAAAAGCCAAAGAGGGCACACGTCTTGGCCAGATCTGCAGAGCCGCAAAGTCAGGTCCAGCCCCAGAGGCCAGAACTTGCGATTCCGGCTTTTCCACTGCACCTCCTCTGAGGTGGGGAGAAGCGGGGGAGAGGGGAAAGAAACCCTCTTGGCTCTCAAGCCTTTCATTCGAGAATCTCAGCACATCTGTCACGTATCCAGCACTGCATCCTCGGGGCGTCCAGAAGGAGAAACGGGAGGTCGCGTCCAGGACACTGCGGGACGCAGCCGTGCTGGAATCTTCAAGGGCCCTTCCATTCCTGGAAGAGCTCTCGGGCCCAGCAGGCCAAGTCCCAGTTCCTAAGAGAGGCTGGAAGGAGAGTTGGGAGACAAAACCAATCCCCATTTTTATAGAGGATAGCAATAGCTTTATCGAGAACACTGGGAACAGTTCTGTCTGTCTGTCACTCGTACAGCTCCGAGAAGGCTATTCGTGGCCTGCGGGCAGATGGGCGCCGTATTTGAGAGAATCCACTCGCTCAGTTCAGAATGAAGACAGGAAACATCAGCTCGCTATTCCCCAAACACCCCCTCTAGGACGGACAGGGCCCTGAAGAGGTTCCCCTCTCTTGGAAATGTGGGGTTTTTTTCATTAATAAGTGAAAGAGGGCCCCTTCCACTCCGTGGCCTATAGTCCCAGAATTTAAGCTTTCGTCACTGCTGAGAGTTACAACCGAGAGAAATTCGTGACCCACTGCCTCTCGCCATCCTCACCTTTCTAAACTTTCCCTCTCAGGCCATTAGCAAAAGGTCGTGCGAGGCGTCCTGGCTGACTTTTCAGTTGGATTTTACTATGCTCAAACCATAGAAGGATTCGCTTTTCTTGTTGTAGGCCTGATATAATTTAATTGTTATTTCTGGCTAATTCATGTTTGGCCAGAAACTTTTTGTCGGCTCATTCTCCCATCTTAATATGCAAAGCGTCAGCTCTAACCAAAGGTCTCTGCTGCTTCAGTGGCTTCCAGAACTTGTCTCGACGTCCCGACGGTCGGCTGAGATGGAGACAGGGAGCCCTGGCCCCAGTGTCCGACCCCGGATGCCGCCCCCACCTCGCCAACCGCCGTCAATGCCATCAGTCGTGTCTCTCAATTTCTGCCTGCCTGTCAGGAGAGGAGTCCTGGGAGTTCATTCAGGTTCCCAGAGAAAACTCTGGATAATTGGCCCCTCTTGTGTCCCCTCAACGCTCAGATCACTCGGACTGTACCTCTGGACGAGGGAATGGTCCGTTTCTAGTAGCTTCTGGAACCTCCAGCCTCTACTTTACCTACTCACCTGGAACCTGCGTCTGCCCTTCAGCCCGTGACCCTCACGTGGGTCCTGGGCTTGGAGCCCAAGCCCTCAACTCCAGCAACCAGAGCACCAAGGAAGCTCAAGGACGGGCCGAGCTGCCTGTGGTCTGACCCGGTTAGACAGCGCTGGCCCCGCCGGCCTCGGCTGTGACCGCGACACCAGGCGGGCGGGACGCATCCTGTTGGAGCGACCGTCTCGCCAGATGCTCATGATACACCTGGTGACCGTGGTTTTCAGGCCCGTTACGGAAAAACGTGCGGGGCGCTTGGTACGCACTCTCGGATCACCTGGAAGGGAAGCTGTGCAAGGCGTGTATGTTACAGATGATCAAAAGAAGGCCGAGGAGATCACAGCAGCCGCCCAGACGAGCAAGCGAGGGAGCAGGACGATAAGCCGGCTGTGGCCCCACAGCCCAGCCTCTTTCCCGCACACCATCCGCACCTTTGAGCAGACACACCACCGCGCGCCACCGCCCAGGGCGCCTCTGCGTGCTGCTCAGGGTCCACCAAGCAAAGACGAACGCGCTGTGCAGCTGTTTTCGATTCACTGGTGGTGCTTCAACCCCACTGCAGTGCTTTCTTTCCAAGGTAAGGTTTAACGTTTTCAAAGAAGGTTCTGTTTCGTGAAGCCAAATAAGAAATTGCTCCTTTTACGGTGAGCACGTTCCCTCTCAAGATGACAGGAGACCACTGCCTGGTCCTGGAAGGATGCATTTCTGCTGCCGGAAATGTACCCAGTCTGAGCAGCCCACCTTACAGCAGGTCCTACGCCCCAGCTCCAGGAGGCAGCACGGGTGTATGGAAATCTGTTTGTATCTAGAGCATCCAGGAGCTATTTTTGCCTTTGCGTTCATGAAACCACGTGTATTGGGATGTGGAACTTATAGAATATAATAGTCACAGAGGTAGCAGTAATAACCATTTTAAACGTCCATCGGTACTAAAACCAGTGATGGCGGCAAGTGTGAGAGTGGAGCAGAGAGCTTGAGTGCACAGCAGACAGACTGTCCCTAGCAGAGGACCCAAACTGCCTTTGGACCCTCCTCCATTATGAACCACAACTTCGGCGTCGTTTCCTCCTTTCTTTATGTGAGACCTGCCTGCCTTTCGGGGGAAGAAAAAGGTTTTCAAATGGCAACAGAAATACGACTTGCCAGGAACACTCCGTGGCCAGTGGACCACACAGATGTGAGTTATTCCGACAAAAAGCGGTGTAAGAAGATACTCCCATAAAGAAACTTTGAATTACCTTGAGCAGCTCCTCCCCCTTCCCCAGCCCAGAGCACAAGCCAGGATGGCATTCCATTAAGACCCTCCTCTCCTCCACTCTGAGCTGAATATTAAAAGGCAGCCACCCAAGGTTAGTAGAGGAAGGAAATAACAAAGATCCGAGTAGAAATCAACAAAATAGAGACTAAGAAGACAACAGAAAAATCAGTGAAACCAAGAGCTCGTCCCTTTGAAAGGATGCAGTTAATTGATAAACCATTAGCTCGACCCACCAAGAAGAAAAGAGAGAGGACTCACAATCAAAAACAAAAGAGAACTTTCAACTGATACCATAGAAATACAAACAGTCACAAGAGAGGACCATGGCGGATCACCCATCAAACTGGACAACCTAGAAAAACGGATGAATTCCTGGAAGCATACAACCTACAAAAACCACCTCATAAAGAAGTAGAAAATCTGACCAGACTGCTTACCAGCAAGGAAATTCAATCCGTCATCAAAAACTTCCCGAGAAAAAAAGTCCAGGACCAGCTGGTTTCATGTGTGAATCCCACCAAATGTCCAAAGAAGAATTAATACTGATTCTGCTCAAACGCCTCCAAAAAATAGAATAATGGGGAACACGTCCCAACTTAGTTTACCAGGCCAGCCTCTTCCTGCTACCAAAGCCAGACAAGGGAGCCACAGGGAAAGAAAATTATAGGCCAACATCCCTGATGAACATAGGTGAAAAAATCTGCAGTGAAATGGTAGCAGACCCAATTCAACCGTGCCTTGAAAGGACTGTACACCAGGATCCAGTGGGGCTTATTCCAAGGAGGCAAGGATGGTTCGACACCCATAAATCAATCAACGTGATACATCATTTTAACAGAATGAAGGAAAAAAGAACACATCATCATCTCAATAGATGCAGAAAATGCTGTGACAAAATTCAACTTCCACTTATGTAAAAATTCTCAATAAATTTGCTATAGAGGGAATATATCGCAGCATGATATAGCCGTATATGACCAGCCCATAGCTAACATCACACTCATGGGTGAAAAGCTGAAAGCTTTTCCTCTAAGACCAGGGACAAGACAAGGTTGCCCACTCTCACTACGTTCATTCAACGTGGAGCTGGAAGTCCTAGCCACAGCAGTCAGGCAAGGAAAGTAAATTAACATCATTCAACTTGGAAAGGAAGAAATAAAATAGTCACTATTTGCAGATGGCGTGCTATTATATACTGAAAACCATAAGGACCCCATCAAAAACCTGTTGGAACTAATAAACGAGTTTAGGAAAGTTGTAGAATACAGAATCGATACACAAAAATCTGTTGCATTTCTTTACGCTAATAAATTCTCAGAAAGAGAAATTAAGAAAACTTTCCCACTTACAACTGCATCAAAAAGAATAAAATAAGTGTTCCCGTCGTGGCGCAGTGGTCAACGAATCCGACTAAGAACCATGAGGTTGCGGGTTTGATCCCTGGCCTTGTTCAGTGGGTTAAGGATCCGGCGTTGCCGTGAGCTGTGGTGCAGGTCACAGACATGACTTGGATGCTGCATTGCTGTGGCCCTGGTGTAGAATGGTGGCTACAGCTCCGATTAGACCCCTAGCCTGGGAACCTCCATAGGCCACGGGAGCAGGAGTGGCCGTAGAAAAGGCAAAAAGACCAAAAAAAAAAAAAAAAAAAAAAAGAATAAAATACCTAGAAATAAATTTAACCAAGGTGGTGAAAGATCTGTATGTTGAAAACAAGACATTACTGAAAACAGTTGAAGACGACACAAATAAATGGAAAAATATCTCCTGCTGATTGATGGAGAGGATGGGTATTATTCAAATGTACGTATTGTCTAAAGCAGTCTGCAGATTTAAGGCAACCCCTATCAATATCCCCGTGGTATTTTTCAAAGAACTGGAACAATTCTAAAATTTGTAGGGAACCAGAAAAGACCCCCAAAGCCAAAGCAATACTGAGAAAGAAAAACAAAGCTAGAGAGATCACATTCCTTGATTTCGAATCATGTTACCAACCTATTTAATTCAAACAGTATGGTATTGGCATAAAAACACATGGACTCACAGATCAACATGATGGAATAGAGAGCCCTGTGCACGTACGGTCCGTTAATTTACAACAAAAAAGCTAAGAATATACAATGGGGTAAGGACGGTCCCTTCAATAAATGGCGTTGGGAAAACATGCAAGACAATGACACTAGACCCCATCTTTCTCCACACACAAAAATTTACAAAGTGGATTGACGCTTTTTTGAACAATAAAGCCGATTTTCATCATCGTGTCACTGCGTCAGGCAGGTCCCCCCGGCCAAAGCCGGACAACCTCTGTCCCAGCTCTGCTCGGCGCCCAGAGACCGCTGGTCATCAGGACAGGGGGCCTCAGGCCTCTCGTCCAGGAAGACACTGGCCACGGGCTCCCCGCCTGGAAGGGGGTCCACACCCTCAAATTTCCCACACACTCTGGCCCGCCACCGCCCAGCCTCTGCCTCAGCCTGAGGCACGGCAGCCCCGGGAGCGGAGGGGACCCCCCTGGAGAAACGCAGCCCCAAACCGCCCAGAGCAGGGAAGGCAGGGAGGGCGGATGGGGCCGGGGCGTCACCTCCGTCCCCAGTCACGGGCCCCCTCACCCCGGGAACAAGACCTTTCTCCAAAGCAGCTTCGAGCAGGAACAAAACTAGATAAATGCGTGTCTCTCCGCCTAGCAGAAAGGGCACCTGTTCTAGAAGTTTGAAAGACGAAGGTGAAGAGATGTAGATTCTCAGGCCGGGAAGCTGGAGACGCAGAGGGCCAGGCTGAGGGGCCAGGAAAGGCCTTGAACCCAGAGAAGACACCCTGGTTTCCGAGCTGCAGCCTCCGTCCCCCGTCCCCGAGCCCCGGCCACGGCCTCGGGAGGGCCCGGCCGGCGAGCCTGTGCGGGGTGCCCTCGGAAGGGCCTGGGAAGATCAGCCCATGGTGGCTGTCCCTTTGTCCCTGACCGGGGCCGTCCCCACCGCACGGACTCCCCGGCCTAAGACGGGGCCACACAGGAGTCAGAAAAGGGAAGAGGAGGGGGCAGCCTTGCAGCCGCGCGTGTCAGGGAAAGGGGGGCTGAACGCTTTCTGTCGAATCGGGCGCGGATGAAACCAACCTGGTTAGAAGGGGACTGACGGAGGCATCGGGGGGGCGTACGTGACCGGTCAGCTGGTCCCTGCGGGGAGAGGGAGGGACAGGAAACAGGGATTCCAGGCTCGTGAGGGCGCAGCAAGGCGAGCAGATGGCGACCCTGGTGTCGGGCCGTATCCAGGCTCTCACGCATCCTGGGCACCCAGTGGCCTGTGTGTCCCCAGGCGAGACCTGGCCCTTTGTCACTCAGGCCCTTTCCCCTGCGGGAGGCCTGGCACAGGTACCAGCTCTTCTTGCTCAGAACTCTTCTCTCTTCGCACAACCGCCACACCGCTCGTCCCATCCGGTGGCCGGCCTTTTCCTCGTCTGATGACAGCACGTCCTCACTCCCTGCGGCTGCCCCTGGCACGTTTCCATCTTACACGGCCCATTGTCACTCGGCGGGCTGCTGGCCGTGACCAGGGCGGCAGTGTCCCCACGGCACCCCAGCCCCTGCCTGCGGGCTCAGCACACAGGTGTCTGGGAGGCACAGGATTCACTCAGCTCCGAGCTGGCCGGGCCGGTGAGTTACAGCTGCGGTAAGGCACAAATGACACGGCCTTGGCATTGGGCACACAGTGAGAAGTTACGTTTCCTGCAGGGCTGGGGTTTCTGGTCCTCAACTGCGTCTCCATCCCTGCTCAGAGGCCGGCACCTTCCCACTGGCCGCCTGGACGCAGCTCCTCAGGGGTCCGGGTCCCTGAAGGAAGGGCTTTTGCCGACCAGGGAGGACCTGGTCGCCTAGCCCCTCCCCGGGGCAGTTCCCTGCACCTGCCACCCGTCACACTCCCTGCAGCCGCCTCCTGCCTGGGGGGGCCACGGCAGGCTGTGTCTTGCCATCCCCACCAGGTATAGGCCCCGCCACACACAGGGCTCCCCCGGGTGGTTGCTGGAAGGTAGACGCCGCTGTGGATTGAGTTTGATACGGTCACGGAGGACATGGAACTTGCTTTGAAGAATGGGTAGGATTTTTCTTTGTTTTATGTATTTTTTATTGGAGTCTAGTTGATTTCCAATGCTATGTTAGTTTCAGGAGCACAGCGCAGGGGTTGAGTTACCCATATATACATACATTCACTCTCTTTCAGATTCTTTTCCCTTACAGGTTATTGCAGAATATTGAGTATAGGTCCCTGCGCTGTGCGGCAAGTCGTTGTTGTTTCCAACTGTATCTCGTTCACCTTGAACTCCTAAGTCATCCCTCCCCCAACTCTTTCGCCTTGGTAACCATAAGTTCATTTACTATGCCTGTGTCTATTTCTGTTTCTTACATAAAAGTTCACTTGTGTCATATTTGTAATTCCACATATAGGTAAGAGCATGTATTTGTCTTTGACTTGCTTCACTTAGTGTGATAATCTCCGGATCCACCCATGTTGCTGCAAATGGCATTATTTCACTTTTTATGGCTGAGTAATATTCCTTTGTGTCTATGGACCACATCTTCTTTATTCAGTCCTCTGTCGATGGACCTTTAGGTAGTTTCCATGTCTTGGCTGTTGTAAACAGACTGCTGCTATGAGCACGGGGTGCATGTCTCTTTTTAAATCAGAGTTTCTATCTTTTCCAGATACACACCCAGGAGTGGGACCGCTAGAGCATATGGTAACTCTGTGTTTAGTTTTTAGATAAGATGGTAGAGGCCTTCCATCAGCAGGAAAACAGCTCCTGGAAGCGGGAGTTGTTCACAGTTCCATACGGAGACGTGTATGACGGACGAGAGGAGAGCTGTTTGTGCAAGGCTCATGGGTGGCCACGCTGCCCGTGCAAGGTGAGACCCATGTGAAGATCCTTGTATTTCAGGGGAAGAAGTCTGGGTTTTGTGGCAAACAGGAGAGCGTCACGGTGCAGGCAGACTTCGTTTCATCGTGCTTCACCGAAACTGCATTTTTACAAAGGGCAGCCCTGCAGCAGGCAAGTCTATGGGCCTCGTTTCTCCAGCAACATTTGCTAACTTTGTGCCTCTGGGTTACATGTCGGTGCTTTTCACAATAGTTTTAACAGTTTCATTATCATTATATTTGTTATGGGTTCTGTGATCAGCGATCTTTGATGTGCCTACCGCGCTGGTTTTGGGGTGCCACAAACCACAGCCATATAGGAGGGAGAACTTAACTGATAAATGTGTGTGTTCTGACCACCCTACCAACCCGCCGTGCCTCATCTCGCCCTCTCCTGGGTCGCCCTGCTCCCCAAGACACAACAATATTGAAGTCAGGCCACTTACCAACCTATGTGGCCTCTACGTGTTCACATGAAAAGACTAAGTCGATGCAGCAAACTTCGCTATTGTTTTATTTTAAGAAATTGCGGGAGTTCCCGTCGTGGCGCAGTGGTTAACAAATCCGACTAGGAGCCATGAGGCTGCGGGTTCGGTCCCTGCGCTTGCTCAGTGGGTTAACGATCCGGCGTTGCCGTGAGCTGTGGTGTAGGTCGCAGACGCGGCTCGGATCCCGTGTTGCTGTGGCTCTGGCGTAGGCCGGTGGCTACAGCTCCGACTCGACCCCTAGCCTGGCAACCTCCATATGCCGCGGGAGCGGCCCAAGAAATAGCAAAAAGACCAAAAAAAAAAAAGAATTCCTTGGGAACCTCCGTCTTTTCTCTGAGGGTCTTCAACTGCTTGGATGCGGCCCACCCCACTTATGAAAGGCCGTCTGCTTTATTGAAAGTCTCTGTGACCTTGAAGTGACATCAGCAGAAACGCTGCAGGCCGGGAGCTCGGTGTGGCGGGTCTTCGGGGAGGGCAGAGTTTTCGCAGCAGCCCAGCAACCAAGCACGGCGAAACCACCACGGCGCTTCGGCCACTGCACCGGGTCCTGGCCCGAGGGAGAGCCTGCCACCAAAGAGAAGACGGAGCAGATGCGGAAATCTGGTCGCTGGAAGTCAGAGCGGGCAGGTCACTTGGCGGATGACCTCTTTCGATGTTTCCTGCGCCGCAGTGGGGTCGAGGAGGAGGCCAGGGGAGAAAGGGTTTCCCCCAGGAGGGAGCCCGAAGGGTGACGACAGCCTCGGGTGGTCCCTGACGGACTCTAGCCCTGCCGGCCGCCCCTGCATTGTCGTACCACCCGAGGTCCATCCGGCCGTGCTGGCCGAGCCCAGGGACGCTACGTACTGACCCGCAGACATTGCTGTGAGTGTATGAGAGTCAGGGCCGTGACACTGAGCTGCGTGGTGTAAGGTCAGTTCCGAGAACCAGGGCGGTGCTGACCAGAACCCTGGGGAGAGGGAGGGGCTGCCCTGGGCTCTCAGGGGCGGGAGGCTGGCTGCATCCAGAGTCCGGTTTTGTCCGTGTTCCTTTGACCACGCTTACAACGCTATTACATGCTCGTAATTGACCTCTGCCTTTCCATTCCTATTTCCCTGTAGGCTTTGGGTTGCTGGCCCCAGTGCCATCTCTGTGTCTTCTCTGAAAGCCTTGTGTTTACTCCAAGATCCTGGGAGAGCGCCAGCCACAACTGGCATGAGGTTGTGCACCTAAACACACACCCTAGACCACTTCAGGAGCATCTGACCCCCCCCCAAATATTTACAAATCACATACCCCACAGACGAAAGGACGCGTAACCAGAAGATGCTGTCAAGAGAGCAGCTTAAAAAAAAATCCAATTAAAAATAAGCAAGAGACATGAGCAGCTATTTCTGCAAAGAGGGAGTGAGAGAGAACACACGCTCTCGGAAAGCCGTCCGACCCCATCAACCGGTGGGGAAACGCCAGCTCGATCCCCCGGGAGATGACAGTCACCATAGAAATGACCTCGGTGGCAGTGACAAGAGCCCCTGGTGAGGACGTGAAGAGGAGGCCCAGGCGGCTGGACGGCAGACCGGCTGGAAGGCTGTTCCCAAGGGGGGACGTGACCAGCCCGGCTGCCCGCTTCCCCCTCGCGACTCTGTGGGGCGCAGGGATCAAATCTGGAAGGCTCGCCTCCTGGACGCCGGGATACCTCCTTCCTTATCTGGGCGGCTGACATCTGATGCTCCGACGCCCAAAGTCAGCTCGACCCCAGACCCTCCTCCCCGACGCCGAGCTGGCCCCACAGGCTCACGGCTCCTGCGATCCCCTGACTTTTCCCTTTAGGGTCACCCACCGGCACCCAAGGGCTGCTGCCGTGGGAATGGCCGTCCTGACCTGGGCCTCCCCGTCTATGCCACTGCTCAGGCTGTGACCCCCACCCCCCCCCACTTCTTCCTCTGGGTGCTTCCCCCTCCCCAAGGCGCAAACTGAAGGCCTTCCGGGGGCAGGCGGGCCGGGATGGGGGCACCTGGTGGCAGCAGGCGCCCCGCTGCCTCGGTTAGGGGCTGACCCGTAAGCAGGGGCCCGAGTCCAGTCTCTGCCGTCACGCGCTCTCTCTCCTCCAATCTCCTCATTTTCCACTTTCAGCTCCACTTTTTCTATGCGCTGCGTAGTCACGTGACACAAACCTCAAGCTCCCCGTCATTGCCCGGAACGCCAGCCCCGCGGCTGGTGACGCTGTTCCCTCTGCCCCCACCAGGGTCACTCGATCTCCCCCAAATCCTAACAGGGTCAAGCAGATGGCGGGCCTCCGGGCCCCCGGACCCGTGAAGGGCCCGGCTCACCCCGCGGACGCGGGGCTGCTCTCGGGGAAAGGGGACCGCGAGCCAAAGCAGGTGGTTTAGCCAAGGGTGGGGCGGGCCCCTGAGTGACAAAGACCCCCGAGCTCACGGGCTGAAACAACAGAAAGCCATTCCCAAGGCGCCTCTCTAACATTTGTACTACGCGTGTGTGTCACCCGTTCGAGAATGAGAAACTAATTTTAAGTGAATTTTACATCCGATTCAGATTCTGTGGTAGGAATCCGTGATTGCTCTGCCCAAGGAGGACACGGGGACTTGGCCTGGGGCCCCCTGCCCTGCTGATGCGCCCCGCACATGCCATCTGCCGCTCCCAGCGGCTCTCACCTCACCTCCGAGAGACGGTGTTTGTGCAAACGCGCACTTCCTTCAGCATCCTCCCTTCCTCCGAGCCTGGCCAGCAGCTCCCGGCTCTCAGCCCGTGGCTGCCCATCTGGACGACTGGCCAGAATTCGGGCTCCTGGGAAGCCTCCGCCGAGATGGCACCGATCCAGGGGATCCAGGCTGAGCGAGGCGTCTCATCCGGAACTAGCCCCAGAGGGACCGGGTGCGGATGGTCTCAAACACACCCTGCTCTGGCTCTGGTCCTGGGGGCAGGCGGTGGCCACACCTGGACATCAGCTTTGGGCAGGTGGGGAGGGGGTTCTCTGCCGTGTGGGTCGCCCCAGGGCCCCAGCCCCCAGGTCGCCCCACAGCCTCAGCCCCCACAGCCCCAGCCCCCAGGTCACCCCACAGCCCCAGCTTCCAGGTCACCCCACGGCCCCAGCTCCTGGGTCACCCCATGGCCCCCACCCCAGGGACCACAAGCCGTGGACGTGGACAATGTGTCGGTAGGATGGGTTAAGGGTGGGTTAGCAACGTAGAAACAGGTCACTAGCGGAGACAAAACCTCAGCCTCCAAGTTCAGGGGGTTCCAGGCCAGAAGCTCCCTGGCTCGTACATATGGAGACGCCCCGTACGTTCCTGTGTGTGTGACGAGGACACCAGACCGCGTGGTGCCGGGGCGAGGTGACGTGCGGTGACACGGAAACCGGGCCTCTGGAAACCCGCCTTCGGGCTGCCCGACGCCCAGGAGCTGCCCATGGTGAGGCCACACCACCCTCTCTGTACCCCCCCACCCCGCCGGAGGGCCCGCCCCCTCAGACCCGCTCCCACGGTGCCAGGGAGTCTCGAGGGCCAGGACGTGAGGAGGGGAGATGGCCCGGGTGCCAGGGCCCCTGTGCTGAACTCACATCTGTGTCGCACGGGAGGCGGGCCTGGGGTCTGAGCTGCACACGCCCTCACGGACCCTCGGACTTGCCTATTACCCCCCTCCCCTCCCCAGCCTGCGCCCGCAAGACCGTAAAGATGCCGGGCCCTGCTCGTCATTTTCCAGGTTGGAAACCCCATCGCTTTGGGGGTTCACAGGCTTTTGTGTCAGTGCCGCGGGGCAGAGGGGCCCCAGACCCCGATGTGGGCTGGGAGCTGCGGGGGTCGGGGAGGGGGGACTTCCGTTCCAGGCTGTCGCTGTTCAACTGAAATTATGACATCTTGCACCCCCTGTCACCCCAAGAGCACATTCCCCCGAAGGCCACCTGAGAAAAGTGCCCCATCCCACCAGCCCCTGCTGTGGACTGTGTGCCGGCCCCTCCTGCTGAGCCCTGACGCCCAGGGACGGTGTCAGGAGGTGGGACTTCTGGGGGTCATGAGCTCATGAGGGTGGAGCCCCCCAGCGAGGTCAGTGCCCTTGCGAGGGAGACCCGGAGAGCCGGGAGGTGCGGGACCAGGACGGCGGCCACACCAGACTTGGAATCTGCCGGCACCTCTCTTGTTGAAGGCCCCCGCCCACAGCTGCTTTGTTTCCGGACCAAGGTGACCGAGCCAGCCCCGCTTCTTGCAAAATCACGGTTCTGGCCTGGCTGCGGCGA
This sequence comes from Babyrousa celebensis, assembly GCA_028533215.1. Classification (NCBI taxonomy): domain Eukaryota; kingdom Metazoa; phylum Chordata; class Mammalia; order Artiodactyla; family Suidae; genus Babyrousa; species Babyrousa celebensis. The sequence goes on from CM052682.1 coordinate 613,005, forward strand.
GGAGGCGTCTGCCTCTCCTCTGCCCTGCCTTGTCTTCTCTGTGCATCCGAGCCCCGGTGTTGTCGCCAGACACTGGGCCTTTGTTGTAAAGGGGAAACGCAGGCAAAATCCCCTTCTCTCTGCTGTGCCGTAGGCTTCTCGCCAGGCAGACCCGTTTTCCCCACTCTTCTCTCTTTGAAGCATCCACCTCACATGCACACTGGACACCGCGTCCTGGATTTACTCCCGGGCCGCGTCCCCTCCTCCCGCAAGGAGGCACCTTCGGGACCCTGAGGCCCGGGCATCCGCTGCCTTGCAGAGCCAGGGTTCTGCTTCAGCAATCCCGCGGCCGGTCCTTGGACACAGAGACAGGGAGCTGCCACCTGTTGAACCCGCAGCATCTAACTGGGGCTGCAGCCGAGTCGGGGAGCGTGGACTGCTGCGGACTGAGTGTGGAAGTGGGAGCGGCCTCCCCCCAGGACTGGAGCCTGGGGTGGGGAGCCCTGGACACGGCCTGCGGCCGCTCCCCTCTTCCCCAGCCCTTCCTTCCCCAGGAGCGGCCTCTCCTTCCTCCCGCATCCCCCTTCCTTTCTGGCTCTCCGAGGCT
>CM052682.1:614090-632161 GCA_028533215.1 Babyrousa celebensis
GGACAGGGACCTCATCCCCTGGGGGGGACTCGGTCGGAATAGGGTCCGTCTTTCACGTGGCAACCGCCATGCCCACGCGGGAGGGGGTTCGGGGAAGGGGTGGGGGCTCTGCTGCCCCAGAGTCACGTGGAAAACGGAGTGTGGACCCGCAGAGAACACGTATCTCGCCTGCGGACAAAGCATCCGAAGGGGGGACACTTCCTTGGGGGGTCGGACCCCAGCACATTTCTGACCACACGCTTAGCCCTTAAACGTTTCACACGGTGGATCCCACAGAAGGCCCACGTCTGATTCCAATTTATTTGCATTTACCTCCGCAAAATATTAAAGCCATTTAATGTCAAAGAGGTCTCCTCATGGGCTTTTAATCCTTTTCTCTTCAAAGCAGGACCTTGTGATTTGCCTAGAATGAACAAACACACACCATTAAAAAGTCAGGTTTGGCCCCAAACCAAGTCTATAGTGATTAAGGGGGATTACAGATGTGGCATGTGTGTCCCCGGTTCCAATTTCCCAACAGAGCCCATGGGACACAGGACAGAGAGGGGTCTGTTGGAGCAACTTTCTGAGAGTCACCCAGAAGTCCCCGGTGGAGAGGTCCCCACACACGGCCTCACATGCATGCGCACACACACGCACACCAGGTGGAACCCTCTGGACTCAGTTCTAAGGCAGACCTGGGATAGCTGCTTTGTCTCTTTGCTCCGACAACTTTGTCAGAAAGAGCCCGGCACAGCCCCGGCTTCAGCGGCTCAGCTCCTTCCAGGGCCTGTGGGGGGTCCCAAGCCCGTCACCCAAGGTCTCCGCTCCGGTGGGTTCACGGTCTAGGGGGGGTGGGGGATGAGCAGCTGGAGGGAGGGGCAGGCCGACGGGGAGGCTCGTGTTCCCCCCCTCGTCACAGCTGTGATTTGTTACTTGTTGACGCCGTTTCCAGGGCCAGTGGCCGAGCAGGAGAAGGTCACACGTGGAGAACTTGGGTTTGTCAAGGGTGCACCGCCCGGACCACAAGCCCGAGGGGCCCGGGGGCCCCTCTCTCAGCCTGGCGGCTGGAGAAAGACCTCACGCCTGCCGCACGGGGGCACCACGCTTAGCCTCATCCTCATGGCCGGCACTGCCAGGTGGTAACAGCTGGGGCGTGGGGACCAGGCTGTGGCTCTGGCCGGGGAGTGAGGGAGCGGGCTGAAGGGGCGGAGACCCCACAAGGCCTGTGCATCCTCTTCCTCCTCGGATGGAGGACATGGCCACGTGCGTCCCCTCCGACCGAAGGCGCAGGGGCCTGAAATCCACCTGCTGGGTGACAAGGTCAGGGGCCACCGTCCACCCGTCCTCAGGGGCAGCTGGAGACGCCTGCACTGTCCCTGCAGGGGCTCCGCCCCCCAGGTTGCTGACCCGGCTCGGGTCACCCGAGGCCGAGGGCTGCTTTCCTTCACAGCTTTTCCTTGGATTTTCCGATGCTGTGGGGTCCCGAGCCTTAGCCTCACCCCATCTTCAAAAGGCAGAGCTGAGCCGAGGCCACGCACGTTCCTCCAAGACCTGATCTCAGCCTTGTCGCTCACAGAACACAGGCGTGCTTGCGTGTGCATGCGTGTGGCGCAAGTGGTGGGAAGCGGGCTGGCACGTTGAGGCATCCGGGTGTCGAGGTTACAGGAGCTCCTTCCTCCTGTACTTTTCACGGTCTCATTTCCTTGCGCAGTTGTGCTGCGTTTGTGACCAGAGACAAGGCCAGTGACAGAGGCTGGACAGCAGGGTCTTTAATTCCAGGCTGAGACAGGGGAGCCTGGGGGGGGAGGCGCACCCCTTGGTGGGCTCCACCCTCCCCCAGAGGGTCAGCCCAGTCCTTGGTCTCGGGAGGACTCTGCTGAAGTGACCGGGGAGATCTGAGGCCACTGTCTGCCCACGAGCACCCCAGGATCCCCTGACTTGCAATCTGTGGTTCCGATGTCTCTGTGGGGAGGGGGAGGGGGAGGCCCGTCGGGTCAGGAGAGGACACCTGCCCTGGTCAATTGTCCCCTAGCAGACCCGGCTCCTAGCAGGCCGGGGGCAAGTGGCAGGCACAGCGAGGCCTCTTCTCATCCTGAAGTCCCTACACTGGGGACAGCCTCCAGCAGCTCGTGGGCTGATACCCCCAGGCACTGAGAGCCCAGAAGTGAGGGCTGCCCTGCAGGTCCAGCCCCAGGACCTGGCCTCCAAAGTCACTCAGGCCGCACTCTGAGGTGGAACTTGGCCTTCACCCTCGGCAAGTGGGCGAGCGACACCGCGGGGACGGGTATCCAGCGGGTCTGGGCACAGGCTGTGTTTCAAAACTTCCCTGCCCCCACTGCTCCCTGCTGCGCGTTTGTGCAAACAGCGCAGAGTGCAGGGCCCACCAGCTCCCCTACCCCGTGTCTTCCTCAAAGGGGCTTCCCTGGGAGGGGAGACAGGGAGGGCGAGGCCAGTGAGGGGTCCGTGCCCCTGGGGGCATAAAATGCCCAAGGGCCCCCGGGGGAGCGGCCAGGCTTCCAGACCAGGCACTGACCCGGGTCCCAGCACGACCCACCTGGACGGGCAGCCTTGGCCCCAGGGAGGCCCAGCCCGGACCCTGCTGTGGGGAGGCAGGGGTCTCCCACACCCACCACAAAACCTTCGTGAAGGAAATGCTGGGAAACGATTGTCGGCAGCAACGTCCTTTTCAGGTGCACCGGGGACGCGCCGTCATAGATTCAGACTCGTGCAAGAATAGGGTATCGCTCCACGTTATTGCAAAGGCAGAGAACAAAACTGTCTCCATCTGAGTGTCCCCGACGTGCGTGTGTGAGGGAGATTTTAAAGAGGTAGGTTTGAAAGAGTGTGCCGGGATGGGACAGATACGCCAGCGTCTGTCTGTGACTTTATCTGAGGTGTGTGCACTCTCAAGTTTGGGGGTTCTCAACCTACAGCTCACTCTCTGGGCCAAGCGCCCTGAGGCCACATCAGTTCTCTGACAGCCCTACCTGGGCTCAGCCTGCCGCCCGGGGTCTCACAGCCACTGGCCTGGACGGGCCCCCCCACCCCCACCACTGCCAAGGCCCTCGAGGCCCATGGGTGACGGGGGGCGGGGGTGGGGCGCATCACGGGTACACATGCAGCCAAAGCGCAGGTAACAGCCTTGTTCCAGCGAGGTGAGGACACAGCAGTCACCCAAAACCTACCCTGGGGCTTCTGCACATTTTTTAGCCTCAGATTCTTTTCTTCAAAAGAATCCGGCCCAGAAATGTAAACAAATGGCGCAGAAAAAGCAGGACTCCTCTCCGCGGAGGCCCGGGGGGGCTGGGCTCACCCACACGCTCCCCCCAGGGACCCCTCCGCACGGAGGAGACCCTGGGCCCGTGCAGACCACGGGCGCAGCCAGCTCTAGGAAACGTGCCCCCTGCACCTCCGGGTCTCTGCCCCCTGTGTCCCCAGGCCCCTCTCACTGCCCAGGCTCACAAGCCACAGACTCAGACGGGGAGGCAGCTGGTGCTGCTCCGCGTCTTCGGGTCCCTCGGCCCTGGGATCGGCAGCAGCCGCTGCGGGGCCCCATCACGTGGGCCTCCCCGAGCCTCTGTCCATAAAAGAGGAAGAGCCCTTGGAGACCCGGCCGACCCCAGCACCACGTTGCCCTGACACAAGATCTGAATCTCAACTCGTAAGGGGAACGTTGAAAACTCCATTTATCGGAGTTGCTGCTGTGGCTCCGTGGTAATGAACCCAACTGGCATCCATGAGAAGGTGGGTTCCATCCCTGGAGCCTTGTTCAGCGGGTTAAGGACCTGGCGTTGCTGTGGCTGTGGTGCAGGCCGACAGCTGCAGCTCCCATTCGGCCCCTAGCCTGGGAGCTTCCATATACTGTGGGTGTGGCCCTAAAAAATAAACACCTAAATAATAAAACTCCATTTATTAAACGGAATTCCAGCTGCTCTGTGGGGGATCCCCCACGACGGTGCTGGTTGTGGAGACCAGACGCCAGGGCGGGAGGACCCGAGCCTGGACTGGGACGAGGAGAAACGACCAGGCCTCGTGCAGCTCAGGCTAAAATATGCCTGCACTTGTGCTCTTTTAAAAATATCTGCTTCACAAGTTACAACCAGACAGAAAAATGCTTCAGGCCTCACTGCTGCGTAAAGCCTGGAAAACAGGGTGCAGAAGGCTCCTTGAGACACGAGTATTCCGGCTGCCCCCCACAGGGCAGAGGGAGGGGGCCGTCTCTGTGCCCCCCACCCCTGTTTCCTCTGGGCTCCCCTGAACCGCGGTGGGATTCTGGGCATCAGAGGTCGCAGGAGCGGAACAGGGCCTGCAGGAAGCTCCCGTGGGCGGTCCCCCGCTTGTCTTTACTCCCGGCCTCACCCCTCCTAAGGGACAGGACGCCTTGCACATGGGCTCCCTCCAAGCTCAGGGCAGCCCAGGTGTGCAGCCCGAGGCCAGCTTTCTGGAAGCATTGCCAGCCTGGGGCAGAGGGTCCTAGAATCTGCCCAACAAGCCTGTGAGAGCCTCTGATGGAGGTTAGGAATCTTCCAGCAAACCCAGCCAAACCTTGGCAGAGAACCCATGGGCTCTGGCCAAGTTTGGGGTCTTTCATAACCTGAAACCAAGACTTCTGCTGGTTTCTGAGAGGGCTGCTGTTTGTGCCCCAGCCGCCTGCGGGCACACGTGTGCCCTGGCCTGCAGGCTCACACTGTGTGCACACGGGCGCTATGGCAGCTGCCCGCCAGTTCTGACCTGAATGGGTGACAGTTCCCAGTTTCAGAGCCTGGAGCCACTGCGGGTTTGCAGTGGGGCGGGAGAGGTGGGGAGGGCTGTGGGAGAGCACCACACACCTGGCCTGGCACACCTGGCCTGGCACACCTGGCCTGGCACGCCTGGCCTGGCACGCCCTCCTCACCGCCTTGGCCAGCGGCCCCCATGTGTCTGGTTGGCAGCTACTCCGCTTCTCGGTCCGAGGCCGAGCAGGCGGAGTTTCCTGTTGGCAGGGAGGGTGGGTTTAAAAGGGTTTCCTACACAAAGGCTCTTATCGCTGCAGGTGAGTCAGGAGACTTGTCTGCTCGCCTTGCAGGCGGTGTGGGCCGCAGACGCCAGCCCCTCGGGCTCTCCCTCCCCTCTGCGGCCTGCGTTGGAGGCAGAACCACCTCCAGTTTTTCTCACCTGGGCGTGGGGTCCCGGCTCGAGGCTGGAGTGTGCCCAGCTCTTCTCCAAGATGCGCGGTCTCAGCGGGCCGTCTGCCCGTGGCTGTTTCATAGCCGTTCACCCACTTTCACTAGACACACCGTTAGGCCCGGATTGCAGGGCTGGACCAACCACTAAACAGAGGCATCTGTCGTGCTCCCGTGAGGCCACGTTGTCACAGGGGGTTACGCTGGGCCTCCCTGGACGGGAGCATTGGGAAGAAACCACGGCTCTTATCCTGGTGTGTCTACCTCAGATACGGATGCAGAATCTGACCTCAGATGCTTCAGATAGACGTCAGCCTCGTGGCTCCTAAATCTCACGGGTGACCCAGCTTTGGGGTCTGGAGGGGCCCAGCCCCCGACTCACCTCAGGCCTCCCTGCTGATGCAGCCCGTCCAGGGCTCCTGGCCTCTGCTACTTGAGTATTTCGGGCTGTTTTTCACATAACTCCGGTTTGATTAAAACCCCACATGCATTTGGCCAACCACACTTCCCTCTAATTTTTTAGCATATATTTATTTTAAGGGAAATATAAGCCGTGTGCCTCTGACTCACTCCTTGCCGTCCACGCTGGCTGCTGCCGGTTGCTGGGTCTCTGCGGGCGCCTGGGGCCGGCCGCGCACCCCTCCAAGTGCCGTAGATGCGGTCCCCGAGCCCGGGCCCCTGGGACCCGGGGAGCCGTCCTGCCCGGTCCCCGTGTGCCTACTCGGGGAACAAGGGACCGAGTTTTGGCTGTTGTGACTTGGAAGCCACGACTTGCAAAGCTGGGCTGAGACAGGCTGTGGGGGGGGCTGTGCCCCAACGCCCCCAGACCCACCGTCTCCACCTGGCCCTGTTTTCCAAGCTTGTGGTGAAGTCCGCTGATTTGGAACAGAGAGCAGAGTTATTCACGCACTCGCGTTGGCAGAGCTCAGCTAACTGGGGGTCCGCCGAGGACACCCATGCCGCCGAGGCCCGGCTCTGTGCTCTGGGTGTCTGCGTCGCCGCCGGAAGGGAGAGAGGCTCCTCCGAGGCCGGGCGGTGGCTGGCCTGTGGATGCACGTGGGGGGCGCGGCTCTCCCCAGGCCTTCCCCAGCTTGTCCCCTGGGTCGCCCTCATCTGGGTGAAGTTCAGGGCAAGGGACTCCCCCAGGATGCCTGGAGCTCCCAGAGGGCCACGCCGCGGCCCAGAGGCCCCAGGTGGGCCTCGTCCCCTCGGGCTAAAAGCACTGGTCTCGGCCTCCCCCCCACCCCCACCCCCGCACCCTGCGTTTTAATCTCTCTTCTTTCACTCGCTAGCTAGGCCTACCAAGCCCTCGGGAAAATCACCAGTGGCCTGCATTTCCATACTGATTTGAATCTGTGCATTTTGCCAAAAGTGACGCTCCCTTTTTTGGCTTGTTTGGGCGCGGATCTGATCCTTGAAGCACTCTGTGCTGTCAGGCCCACGCGAAACCCCAGGCGCCTACCGGGGCCGTATTCAGGGTCCGGATGCCCCCCCACCCCCCTGCCCGGTTACCTCTTGTGCTTAGATGCAAACATTTGGTTCTATGGCTGAGAAACTGGCCCTGCTCTCGCTAGAGACCCTGCAAGGTGGCCGAGTGCCGGGACCCCTGTCTCTAACGCACGGACGCCCCCCCACCCCAGACCGTGGCCGTCATCCCATGGCAGCAGGTGGGGCGGGGCTGTAATGTGGCGTTTCTACAGCGTGTTCAGGGGTGCCAGGCCCACCGAACAGGGGACACAGCTCCAGCGTGTGGCCTGGGCCCTGGAAAGGGAAGGGGCTGGGCCAGGCCACCCGGCCTGCCATCTCACAGCGGATCCGCCGTGATCAGTCAGGGACGTGGGGGCTGCGAAGGGCCCTCTCCTTGTGGGAAGCGCACAGCCTCTGAGGTCAGATGCAGCCCAACAGCGAGGCGAGGGTATGACGCAGGTGGGTTCCTGGAAGCCCATGGGGCCTATTTTCTGTGAATTCCGGCCCCTTCCCCACAAACCTCCTCTCACTGGCCTTGGTGCTGCCCTGTTTCTGCGTGAAGGAGAAGGCCTTCACAAGAAGCCCAGGCCTGCTGGGCTGCCTGGCCCACCCTGCGTGCCGCTGCCACCCCAAGCGGGTGCCCGAGCCAGCTGGGCCCACAAATGAGCCCGGCTTCCCAGGAGGCGAGCTCACGTGCCGCCCATGACAACCCCTCAGAGTCGGGTCCAGCCTTTCAGGGTGAAAGGCACCTCAACTGCCCACAGGCTCAGTGCCTCAACCTTTGCACACGGCTTCAGAGCAGAAAGAGCCCTGAGGCCAGTTTGCTGACCTGTCCTCTGAGGCTGTGGGGCCGGGAGGGCGGTGCAGAGGCTTCGGCCTCCTGTGCCTGGGGGCCTGTGGACAAAAAGGCCATTTTATTTGTCGTGACACCAGCTCACTTCTGCTGTCAAACTTAGTGTGTTAATATGAATTTTGCTCCAGGAGTGAGCCATGTGCCTGTGTGTACACACACATGCATACATGCACACACATGCAGAGATGCATGCATAGACTGCACACTCATGCACATCCGTGAACACATGCACGTGCATGCACACATGTGCATAGATGTGCACATATGTGCACGTGCATGCACACACATGGACAGATGCATGCCTAGACATGCACATGCATGCACGCACAGGCACACACATGCAGAGATGCATACATAGACTGCACACGCATGCACACACGCACACACGCGCACATGTGCACAGATGCATACATAGACCTGCACACACTTGCACACATACACGGGCAGGTGCATACCTAGATACACACACACATGCACACACACAGATGCATACATAGACTGCACGCCCACGTACACACATGCACGGATGCATACATAGACACGCACACACATGAACAAATATGCACACACATGCATGGGCAGGTGCATGCCTAGATATACACACACGTGCACATGGGCATACATGGGCATGCACACACATGAACATGCATGGACGCACATGCACAGGTCCATACATGGACATGCACACACGTGCACACACACTGCACATGTGTATGCACAGAGAGGGTGCAGCCTAAGTGTCAAATAAACCTACTTGACCTCTAGTCAAACCCCCTCCCTGTGCTCGTCCTTCCCTCTCTGGTCAAGAAACACCTGCCGGACGTTTGCTGGGGTCGGAGGTGCTCTGGTCCAGGCTGAAGGGCCCCTAAGACGTGTTGGTTCCTTCGGGGAGCGCGACGCAGAGCAGAGCTGTGCAAGGAGGCTCCCCGCGCGCGGGCCGTCTCTCCACTGTGCGCGGTTTGCCGTCGCAGAGAAGGGCGGCGGCGCTCACGGTGGGGGCGGTGCTGACGGAGGAGGTTCAGAAAACCCCGCGGGGAAGGGGATGAACTTGCCCGCTCTCATGTCCTGACCAGTCCCCCCGCCCCGCTGTCCCCACTCTCCTCCCGGGAGCCAGGCCCCCACTGGGCTGCGGGCTGGAGAGACTCTGTCGCCGGCTCCGGAGTGTCATTGACCGCACAGGCGGAAGGATGGAGAGAGGGGCTGGAGTCGGGTACGGTGTGGACCCAGCTGGTTGTCTGAGCTGAGACCTGGCAGGGAGGCAGCCAGCAGAGGTGGAGATGAGGGGCCATGAGGGGACCCCCCCCAGGACCCAGGATGCCCATCGACCTCTGGCCTCCTGGGGAGGGAGCTCTTGCCACAGCCACCAGGTCCTGCCAGGGGCCTGCAGCCCTTGGGACTTCACAGCAGCCCTGGGAGATGCCCCCGCCGTGGGGTCAGGATTTAGCCGCCTCCCAGAGCAAGTGCGTGCACTGGGTTTGGACCCAGAGCGGCAGAGGGTCAGGCGGGTTCCGCTTGACCTACTTCTCGAGCCAGCCCTGCCCAGACGTCACTTTTGGCCCAGATTCCTCTTCACTCACCGGCTGGCAAGTGACCACTGTCGGTGGTCAGCACGGCTGTGACGATGCCAGAGAAAACAGCCCAGGCCACCGCCTGGCCTTGTTATTTATGACCTCGCGTCCTGCCCCTGTTTACAGGAGGGCGTCTAGGGCGGACGTGACACAGCAAGTGACTCACGGCTCCTTTATTTGAGCGCGTCTCCCTCGGATGAATGGCGCCCACTGTTGTGCTAGGCGCCCACGGCCCCTGGAGCAGGTGACTTGCTAAATAAGACCTTGAGGCCGGGCTCCAGGCAGCAGCCAGGACGCCCTCCGCCGGGACAGCGGAGGACGGGCCGCCAAGAGGCAACAGGGCACGTCTGGCTGCACCTGCCCAGCTAAACACCCAAGGAACGGTCCCCTGCGGTGGGCGGATAGTGCACCCAGAGTGTCCCGCCGTGACCTCTGCAAGCTCTGAGGGTGGCCTTGGACGCCACAGGGACGCTGCGGCTGGGATCGCGTTCAGGGTCTGGAGACGGGCGGGTGGCCTGGATCTTCCAGTAGGCCCGGCTACTAATCCCCGGGAAAGGGAGAGGGTGTGGGGACGAGGACGAGGCGGTGGGGGGCGGTGCTTTTGTGGATGGAGGAGGCACCACGGGCCAAGGGCTGCAGGTGCCTCAGAAGATGGAAAAGGGCCGGCCTCTAGCCTGGAGCTTCCAGCAGGGCCAGCCCTGCTCAGGCCCGCGTTAGAGAGTGGGAGTCACCCTCGGGACTGTGGCTCCAGACTGCGCGAGAACAAATTCCCATTGTTGAAGCCACTGAGTTTGTGCCAATTTGTCACAGCAGCAGCTGTGAACGAACACATCTTCCACCACAAGACGTCCACAGGTAGAGGGGCCGGGGAGCTCAGGGCTCTGCTCCCCTCGCTTTGCTTGGCTTTGCACCATTCACGTGTCATCAGGACAGCGGCACGTGGCGCCTGTGGACGGTGACAGCACACGAGTCAGACAAATTCGGCAGAAGCAGGGAACTATCTTCTATGCCTTTTTGTCATGTTTCAATCACGTTTTTGGTCTTTTCAGAGCCCTACGTGTGGCATCTGGAGGTTCCCAGGCTAGGGGTCGAATCGGAACTCTAGCTGCCGGCCTAGACCAGAGCCTCAGCACACGGGATCCTTAACCCGCTGAGCAAGGCCAGGGACCCAGGTCCCCACGGCACTACATCTGGCTCTCGACCTGCTGAGCCTCAACGAGGACTCGCTCTATGCCGTTTTAGAGTAGAAACCTTTCCCAGGACGTCTCCAGAAGCTCCCTCACGGCTCATTGTGGGGAACAGGTCAAGGGCACCTTCAGAAGCGGCCTCAGGAGAGGAGCCTGGGATTGGCACGCGTGGCTTGGATCAGGGCTCTCAACCCGGGTCAGTTCTGTCCCCAAAGGAACAGCAGGGTCTGGAGACAGGGCGGGCGGGCAGGCGGCGGGGCGGAGGAGGGGTCCTGCCATCCAGAGGGCGGGGATGCCAGGACTGCCTCACGAGCGACCCGCGCCCACAGACGGGGCCCCCCGGCCCCCGAGTCCACATCTTGGACTTTGAGAAACCTGCCTGGAACTGGGCGGGCTGACCCCCAGCACCAAGAAGAGCAGAGAGCAGCCCCTGAGGCAGGCATGTCTCACGGGCATCTGAGTTGATCCCGCTCGGCTTGGGGTTGGGGGAGGACGGGCACGGAGGTTTGGCTACGGCTTTTGCCAGAACAAGGCCCTGTGTCTCAGGACTGCTTCTGGTTCCGGCCAAAGGAGGTATCTGGAAGCAGCCTGGGTTGCAGCCTCACCACATTCTCGCGGCGGCACCTTGGGGCCAGCAAGGATGTGGCATCTCTGCTTGGTGCGTGGGAAATAGGGCAGCCAGGCCCCCTCGCGGCCCCAAACCACGTGTCAGTCAGGGTCACAGGTGTGTCCAGACAGCGTGGCAGGCGGGGCCCACCTACCCAGTCCCGGAAGGATTTGGTGACGCTGGTCAGCAGGACGTGGACCAGAGAAAATCAGAAAGAAGTGCTCATCGGCCGGAAGGAGGGGCCCCAGACCCTCCCCTCCGGGGCACCTTCTCTCTGCATGGTCTGCGAGCACAGGCCAGAGATGGGACCTCCTCCGGGGTGAAGACCATACAGAGGCCGAGGCCCTGCCCGATAAGGGGCAGGTGGAGGCAGCGCCCAGGGAGGGCGGCCGAGGGGGCTCCCCTCCCGCCCCCACCGCGCAGTCATCATCAAGCAGCAGTGCAAACACTGCACTGAGGACTCGCCGCCTCTCCTCTACGTTTGCAGGTGGGGTTGCTGGAAGGAAGAGAGAGTCCCCGCCGGATCGGCCGCGAGACCACACGTGCGGAGGGCCTGGCCTGTCCCCCCATCTCTACCGATACAGGTTTCCCGCCCACCCAGGTCCAGGGAACCTTGAGGAAAGGCCCCCTGTGTCAGTGCAGTGCCCGGGCCTCTGGGAAGGGCCCCAGGCTCTCCCCACACCCCTCCCCGCTCAGGGCCTTCTCGGGGGTGGGGCATGCGCCCCAAGGCCTTGGCTCTGAACTGAGGCCCATGAGCTGGCTGCTCTTTCTGTCAGCCCCTCTAGAGTTTTTTGGGGGATTAAATACATACTTTACTAAATCAACAGATTACTTAGCACCATGTGGTATGAAAACACTCCCCCAGAACCAACAACAAACCCCTGAGAGGCGCCTTTATTTCAAAAATGCATTTACCCATCGGTCTCGGTGCAGCCCACTCGGCGGCGGCTCCTTTCATTTTGAAGGGTGATACGGGGAGATTATAATAAATGTCCGGCTTTATGGGGCCCTGGAAGCAAAGATGGCCTGGCTCAGATATCCTAACGACCGATGTACGGACACCGTCACCTTGACGAGACGTTTACACACAGGCACGTGGGGAGGAAGATTTTAAAAGAAGGGAACATTTTTTCAGCTGTCCAATCACACTGACCGGCTTCTAGAAACGGATGGGCCTGGCGTCTGGATGGTGTCACCTTTCCTTCCACGCCGCTCTTAGTGCAGGCACGTCACTGTCACCGTGGACCACTTCCAGGGGAGCGGCGTCACCTGCTCAGGGACGCATCACGTGTCCAGGCGGGGAGAACCGGCCAGGGGAGGAGCCCACGTCCGCGGCTGCCCTTCCAGAACACGCTTTTTGCATGCTCCATCTCGACTTCCCTTTGGCACAGGTGACGGCGGACCCTGCTGTCACAGAGGGAGTGAGGCCGTGAACTTGGTCTCCCAGAGTGCCATCCTCACCAGCCTGGGGAGAGCGGACTGGGTGCCCCTGAGCAGAGGCGGGAGCCTGTGGTGGCACAGGGGAGCCCCTCCCCAGAAGTGACCCTTCCAGGGGTCCTGCTTCAGGAGACACGGAAGGCGGCCGGTTCCAGGCCTCCGAAGCTCAGAGCTCGGGGTGCCTCCCAGGCGGCAGGTAGAAATCCATCATGTCCTCGGCACCTGCAAAGCCTTCCGAGGACATGTTTTTCTTCAATCGGAACAATTCTGAGAGGAAGGCACATTATGCTCATTTTGCAGATAAGAAAACTGAGCCCTCCACAGTCGGGGAGGGTCCAAGCGTCCATAGCTACGGCGAGACGGCACCAAGGTTCGGGTCCACCTGCTTCCACCCCGTCAAAGAATGGTCACCTAACCCACAAGCTATGCGGGGCAGGGCTCTGACCCAGCCTTGGGCTGCAGGGGGGTCTGAGCCACGCAGCCGGCCTGAGGGCCAGTGTGGGGCTTCCTTCCAGCCCAGAGCCTGTGATGAACAGCCAAGGCTTCCCTTCGGCCAGGGGCTCTCGGTCCCAGCACCAGAGCCTGTGGTGCAAGCATGACTCTTCTAAACCCCAGACAGAGCAGGTGGAGCAGAGCGATGGGGTGGGAGTGGGGCTGGAGGCGTGAGCAGCCTCTCCTCGGGAGGCGGCCCGGATTCAGAGGCACACAGCTTGAAACCTCTGCCTGGACCCCAAACAGTAGCACCTGGCATTCCAGCCACCGCCAGAGGGGACCCAGCAGTGACGGGCCTGGGTTATAGTCTCACGCCGGGCTGGCCAGAGCAGTGTCCTGGATCCCTTGAACGAGAGTGGTGTGACCAGGAGGAACCAGCCGAGGAGACCCTCCAGCTGCCTCAGCGACAGCCCAGGTCACGGGGTGCCTCTCATCGGCATCCCTCCCACGTCCTCCTGCCAGAAAGGGCGGTCCTGGACCCCAGGGAAGCTCTGTCCTTGGCCTCCTGGTCACGTGTCACCTGGCTGCACTGGCCTGGGGGCTCGGGTGCAGGAAGCGGGTGTGGGGTGGCCGTTCACCCGTCGGGGGGAGTCCACACCCTCCTGGAGCAGACGTCCTCCCGCTCAGCAGTTGGCATCTGGGTGAGTTTCCACTTGGGTATGAGTTCAGAGGTTACCTCACCCCTTCTGGGCATCTCATCCTGTTCAGGCCAAGCAGCTTCCAGGGGAGAAGTGACTGGTCCTCGCGCTGGGAGCGTGTGTCCTGGGCTGGGCAGGCGGGGCGGGGGGAGGGGTCCTCAGGGGGTCCTCAGCATCCCCCTCCTGCCTGCTCCATGCTGGCCCCCCTCCAGGACTGCTGGGCCAGCCCCAGGGCTTCCCCTGCAGCTGGCAGCAGGTGCCCCGTAACATAGCATTGCTGGCCCTGCTCCTTGTCACCCGAGACCACCTGGAACCAGCATCTGGAGGAGACGCACACGCCCCATTCGCAGCTCTAATAACTGGGAGGAAGCACGGCTTGAGCCACCTCACCAGGGAACGCTCTCTGCGCGGCCAGAGGTGGCCTAGCAGGTCTCTCTGAGATGTGTCCACTCTTGGAACCTGTCACCTTCAACTGGAGGGCGCCGGATAAAGCTGAGCACGTGCTTGGCCTGCCAGCTGGTTCGGCGTCCTCGCAGGTGGGAAGTCTCAGGGGCTGCCTGAGGATCAGGCAGGTCTCGGGTCACAACACAAAGAAAGAGCAGTGGCCACGGCGTCCAGAGGTGGCGGCTTCTGCCGGGGCGACTCTGCTCCCTTCCCCGCCCTGAGGCCCGCCCGCCAGAGCGCAGCCCGGAGCCCCATCTCGGTCCCAGCACCGCTGTCTGACCTGAACCACAGCCAAGGTCGTTCCCCTTCATCCACGTTTGTTCCTCACTAGAAAGGGGGCCAGGCGTCATCTTCGTTTGATGCCGTCAGTTTCCGATGGAAAAGGGCGAATGTGGGTCTTTCCAGGTAAACGAGCATCTCGCTGGCTGAGAAATGAGTCAACACAGGTGCGCTCAATTGGCGAGCAGGTGGCCGTGTCCTTTCCCTCACAATCACCCTTTTCATGCGCCTCGTCCCGTCCACCGCGCCCTGGCCGCGTCCCTGCGGAAGCTCCGGGGCTTGTTAGGTATTAAATGTCCTTATCAATAACCGCCTCTGTGCCCCGTTTATCTGGCTGCAGGCACCTGGGAAGCCATAAAAGGCTGTTGGAACTGCTGCCATGTGGGGTCCGGGGGGCTCAGCCGGGGCCGGGCCGTTGCTCGGATCAACAGTGTCTGCTTCTCAGGAGCAAACGTTCACATCAAAGGGGCTGGATCCTCCAGGAACCAAACATTGGTCATAAAAGGGAGCGCAGGGGTGAATGGGGCTTTGTTGCCTGGTCAGGTGGCGTGTGTCCGCCCTGAGAGAGCCACAGGAGCCGGCCCGTGGGCCCGGGTGGGAGAGAATCCTGAGCCCCCCGCCATGCTCAAGGCTCAGGGCACAGATCAGACCCCAGGCAGACCCAGGCTCGGGCCATCTGCTGGTCCCTCTCCCACGGCCCATCGCCTGGGGTGCGGGCCACACCACAGTGAGCCTGAGCCCGGACAGTCCTCACGGCGGTGAGCCTAAGCCTGGCCAGTCCACGCATGCAGACCTGTGTACATGTGTGTGTGTGTGGGGTGGGGTGGGTTGTGTGGGTGTGTACACATATACCCATGTGCACACAAGCGTGTTCAGGTGCCCTCAGGGCATGCCTGTGATTGGCCCCTTGGCCCCGTCCCCTTCCCCAGCTCCCACCTCCACCCCAGGCTCCCCGGGGTCCCCTCTTTCACACCCCGACTGGCTCCTCACCTGCTTGACCATGACCGCTAGTCACTCGTCCCCCACACCCCGAGCCGTCTGAGTCAGCACTCGGGGACCAGGACAGCGGCCGAGGGGTCAGACCCGCTGCCCACCGTCCAGCGGGACAGGCAAGTGGCTCCAGGCCTCTTCGCTGGGGTCAGCGTCGCCCAGCGTCCCCCAGCGTCCCTGCTGCAGAGCGGGGTGGGAACAGCCTGGGGAAGACCCTGGACAGCAGTGCCATCTGGTGGCAGATCCTCTTGCAGCCATGGGGGGGGGGCTGTGTGCCATCGAGGTTCTGGGCCCCAGCAGGGCTGGGACACGGCGCGAGGAAGGGAGGCAGAGAAAACTCTGTCAGGACAAATGAGGCCTAAAACCGAATTTGAAAACAATCGCACGAATGCAAAAATCCATGCTGAGCACAGTATTAAAAGATTAAGCAGAGACAGGACAGGAATACTGATTTGTTTGCCTGGCACCAGCCCTGTGAATTTAGGGGTAGAAGGATGCCACTTTCCTTTGCCAGTAAGAAAGCACGACCCACATCAACCTGGCAGCCTGGCTCCTTAGGGTCTGTGAGTCAGTAACCGGCTCCCACCCAGCTCTGGCTGCACGTTACCTGTTACCCGTTACCCCAGCATCAGAGCCGAGCCCTGGGGAGGGGCCGCCCGCGAGGGTCCCATCTCAGGGTCCTTGGGGCGCCCCTGGGCCCGGGAGTGCAGCCCCCCTGGGTGTCAGAGAAGTCCCTGCTCCTGTGACCCTCTAACCCACTTCAGAGGAGTTAGGTCAGTGTAGACTCGGGGAGACGGTAAAGGGCCGGCGGAGCGCAAAGCTGAGCCAGTGCACGGGCATCTCGCAGGTACTTGCTGCCACCCTGGTTGCTGTGGCTGTGCAGTAAAATACCGAAATGCAGGCGGCTGGGGGGGCGGTGGTGGACACGGGGACGTGGGCGAGGCCGGCCGGCCCACCCGCCTGGACAGGCTGAGGTTCACACCTGCCTGCCGCCTCCCGCCAGACCCTGGACCATCCCGCTGGGCACCATGTGGGCCCCGGGGTGCTCTGCCTCTTCTCTTGGCAAAGAAGAAGAAGGGGTCGGGCAGCCTGTGCTCTCCAACCCAAGTCTCCATTCCAAGTGCTCTTTGCAGAGTGACAGCTCATGTGCAGGCACGGTGTTTCCCAGACCATGAAGTCCTCACCTCCCAGGAACCACCGTCTGTGAGCGCAAAGCAGTGAGAAGCCCCCAACCCGGCCCTGAACACACACACACACCTCTGCCTGGACGTCCGCAGAGAGTCCAGCCCCGCGCGCCCTCGGGGGGCTGCCCTGCACAGCCCTGCATCCCACCTTCCTGGGGCCTTGGCTCCAGCCTGGCTGGGGGATGGAAAGAAGCTGGCAGGGCGGGCTCCTAACAGCCCTGGAGCTCCCTGTTTGCACCCGGGCCCCTTCCCACCTGGCCTGGCTTCACGTCCGTCCGGGACCGCGCCCAGGACCACGGCCTATGTGAGCCGAGTCTGCCCCCTGGCGGCAGGCAGGGACACTGCACAGAGGTCCTGCCCTCTGGTCCTCCAGCCGCTGCCAGCTCACACCCTGAGGAAGCCCAGCTCCTCATGCACAGATGGTGCCACACAAAGGTTTTGAGTCTACTTTATTGAAATAACAGAAAAAAAGCAGTACTCCAGGTTATCAACTTAAAATAACAGCGAGTATAAAACAGACGGTTTATGGAAAGATACGGCTTCTATTCGTGTCCGTCTCACTGCATGGAAAATAGATTTTCCATAGACGTGCACACACTGCATAGTCAGATATGACATTATCCTGATGGTTCAGTTATATATGCATATAAATTAATACTGACTTTTATTTTGTGTTGTAGGAAAACAAAATTGGCCACAACACAAAAGGTAGACGAGCAGGTGTCTTTGTGGGACGCCCGACGTCCATGATGTGCTCGTGGATGAGGGCTGCTCGGGGGCTGGGGGCTGGGGGCCGAGGAGGGGCCCTGGCATCAGAGCGGGCTCCCTCGGGGCATCTTTAGTCCACTTGAAGACCGCACCCGGCCCCCCCCCCCCAGGGCCACGCCCCCCCCCACCTGGACACTCACCTCATTTTCCAGGCATGTGGCCTCCTGGCTCACAGGTCTCTCCTCTGCAGCGGAGGTGCCTTCTCCTGCCAGTCCCCCGGGGGGCTCCTACCCCCACCCCCGCACAGTCTGCTGCCAATGTTTCTGCATCTGCGCGCTGTCCATCCATGCCCCCCTCCCCTGCTCCCCTCGCTGCAGGAGAAACCTCCACAGTTCCCTCCACGCTGCCCACGGTGCCCTCGAGGGGAGCTCGGAGCCCTCCCTGAATGAGTGGGAAGTGTCCAGACTCCGTCCAGTGCTGTCCTCCTGCAGCTCTCGCAGGGCTTCCTTGCGGGTTTACATTAAGGGAAATAGAGCCGCGAGGATACGTTCCTCTTCCTCCGTCTTCCTACAGCTCCATTCTCCCGCCTCACCCAGTAAAGAGCCTGCAGGACGCCGAGCCCCTTGCTCTGCCCAGACCCTGAAGCCGGTGCCCAGCAGGGCTCCCTCCTGCAGAGAAGCCCCTGCCCACCGTCCCTGACGCTCCTGGAAGGAGAGGTGGGGGCAGCCGTGAATGATGGTGGTGGGCTTGGGGGTCTCACCGGAGACCTCCAGAGGCAGGTGAGGTGGGGATGCGTCACGGAGGCACGGACCGATGCTGAGGAAGTGGGCACCAGACCAGGGGCCCAGGTGCATCTGATGGGTCGCACCCGTTTCTCTCAATGGGGATCAAAAAGCCCGAAAGCGGTCCTAACAGAATTGCACACTGCCGGGGGCCTCATTCCCGTTTCCTGTGGCTTCTGTCACCTTCTCCGTGAGTTCTGGTTCTGACCCAAGTGGAGAGAAAAATGGACAGGGCCGCCTGCCCAACAGAGAGATGCAGGCAGTCCTTGTCCTGAGGGGTCCAGGGGCCCT
>CM052682.1:632661-647820 GCA_028533215.1 Babyrousa celebensis
CTCTCAATGGGGATCAAAAAGCCCGAAAGCGGTCCTAACAGAATTGCACACTGCCGGGGGCCTCATTCCCGTTTCCTGTGGCTTCTGTCACCTTCTCCGTGAGTTCTGGTTCTGACCCAAGTGGAGAGAAAAATGGACAGGGCCGCCTGCCCAACAGAGAGATGCAGGCAGTCCTTGTCCTGAGGGGTCCAGGGGCCCTCTGCCCATGCCAGTGCAGGGGGGTGGGGGCTGCGCAGGGGGGTGGGGGTACAAGGCCAATGCAGGGGGTGCGGGGATGGGGGGGTAGCACAGGGGTGCGGGGACTGCACAGGGGCGTCGGGACCTGGAATAGGCTTCGCCTTCTCCGGAGGCCACGCCCACAGCCCTGTGAACAGAGGGCCCCCCCCCCCCGGCTCTCACTGTCCTCCAGTCCAGAGTCTCTGTGGCCCCTGGGGTCCTGGGAAAGCCAGGCAGAAGGCCCCCTCTGCCTCTGATTCTAACATGCGGCCGGCCGGGTTTGGGA
Source organism: Babyrousa celebensis (assembly GCA_028533215.1). NCBI lineage: Eukaryota > Metazoa > Chordata > Mammalia > Artiodactyla > Suidae > Babyrousa > Babyrousa celebensis. The sequence goes on from CM052682.1 coordinate 633,164, forward strand.
ACCGCGGTTCGGAGGGCAGCCCCTCCCAAGAGCTTCCCGGCTCCCCACTGGAAGAGGCGCTTCGTGCACCGAGAATAAAAACCTTGGACGCTTCCAGTCCTTCAGGTCTCCTTTAAATTCAAAGAAGAGCCGGAAAGGACCAGTGGATAACAAATCCTTTCTGCCACGGGAAGCATGAGGACAGGAGGGCTGGCTACCACCAGCAGGTCACTGAGCAGCTCTCCACATTCGGGTCTTGCAGCGCTCCCTGCAAAACGTTTCTCCTTTCCAATCAATAGTCCTTCTCTCCCTCTGCATGGCAGCTGCCAGAACCTCGCAAACAAATGTGAAGCCGAGTTGCAACATACTTGGAGATTCACAGTGAGCCAGCAAGTCTGCAAATAATTTTCAAGATGAAAAATGAAAATAATCACACGACTTGGAGCAGGGGCGCGATCTGACTTAAGCACAAGTTTGGCGAGCCCAGGTTTTCCCCTCGAGGCTCCAAGAGCAGAAGTGTAATTTGCCTGGTTGGGGTGAGTCCTGAATCCCTAGTAGCGTAAACTCGTAAAGGGCGTTAGTGCCCTTAAGGAGCCCTTACGGAGCGTGTTCCGATTGCTCAGGCCTGCGGAGGCATCGTGACCGCTCCCAGCCCCGGGTGGAGACGCCGGGCGAAAAGATCCATCGCGGAGGTGGTGGAACCGAACACCGATCGTCAGGCAAGGAGCGGGAAGGGCAAACCTAAGGGGAAATCCTGCTGTCCCCCCAGCACCCCGGGGTTGTGCCAGGAGCCGATTACACACAAGACGCCAGGGTACAGGGAGCCACGGAGAACGGTGGTCCCAACCTGGGAAGCTTGGTGCGGTCCTGACCACCAAGCCACACGCCGGGCCAAATGCGTCAGCACCTCGGTCAGGCCCCCGCATCAGCATTTCTGAGGTTTCCAGAGGGTTCAGTGCAGCCAGGACTGAGCGCCACCAACCACGGTGGAGTCTGGGAGCCCATCCATTCTGCACCCCAAGCCACTGCTGCCTGTCCCGGCCTGCCCATCCTCATGTCTGAGAAGCCTTGGGAATTCTCACTCCAGCCAGACCCTGCCGCGACTTCTCCAACTGCCACGGACCCTAGTGGGCCAAGCCTCCATCCCGGGGCCACACCCGTCCAGGAGCCACACCTCTGTCTCGGGGTCACGCCTCTGTCCAGGGGCCACACCTCCATCCCAGGGGCCACGCCTCCATCCAGGGGCCAGGCCTACGTCCTGGGGCCAAGCTGTCCTTTGCCCGGCACCTGACTGGGACTCTTGATCTGTGCCTTCCTGGCACAGCCAAGCCCAATTATGGGGAAATAAATGCCACCACAACCTTGAGGACAAAGGAAAGGCCACCCACAAGGAAGACCTGACATCTGGCCGACAGCGGCTCTGCTGCGGCCTCTGGTCATCCACGGGCCACCATCCCCCCTCCTCAAGCCCGCCACCCCGTCCGGGGCCCGGTCCTTTCCTCCGAGAAGAACTCCCTCCTCTGTGGGCTCCTTGCTGAACCCTAAGCTCCTCTAGCGCCTCCCCGCGACTCAGAGGCCCAAGCAGAGGAAGCAACAGCGGTTCCCTCGCGGGACCCCTCCGGGGACACATCTGCCCTGCTGTTACCTGATGTAAGGTCCCTGTCCCCAGCTGAAGCACGGACAGTTGGGAACAGCCGGGGGCTCCAGGCTCCCCAAAGAAGAAGCGGGCGCTCACGTACTGGGGATGTGAAAGGGGCCCCACGGAAAGACCCTTCGGGAAAGAGGAGGTCCCCCTGCGGACACGCTCGGCCGTGGCTGGGACTGACCGCATCGTCCTGGCCCTGCCCCGTGTCCTCGCCGGCAGCCGCCCCCCCTCCAGCGCCTCGACACAGAGCCCCGGCCATCAGAATGAGGAGGACACCAGCGCCCAGGGTGCAGGGACCCAGTGGGGCGGGCAAGGGACACGTCCCCCTTGCCTTGTCACACAGCCGGGGGTGTCAGCTGTGAGGACACCTCCTCTCCCCACGCTGCTCCCGCCACGTGCCTGCTCACGAGCGCAGCTCCTCCCGCCCGGTGCTGGATTTGCTTCACACACTTCAGGTGGGTGCATTTGGTTCTGCTGCTGCCGCTGCAGGACGACGCTGCTTCTGGAGGCCTGGGTTGTGGCTGTGGGAGACGGCCGGCAGAGGGGCCCCCACCTGGGGGCAGGTGCCGTAGAAACATCGAGGCCATGTCACATGCTGGCCGGGGTGCTTCCTAAGTGCAGGATTATGATATGACCCCAAAAGGTTCTGCTCCTTTTTGACCGAATGTGTGCAAACTAGTCCAGGATCTGCCCCTCACTGTCGATAAGCTCAGCCCTCGCTCACCTGACTCCGCTGTCCCAGAGCCCCTGGAAACCCACCCACTCTGCCCCCCCAGGGGCTTGGGAGGGAGGACGCCCAGGGCCGCTTTCCAGGACCCCCCCCCCCGCCAGGACCCCTCCCAGGATCCCCCCAGGAACCCCCCAGGACCGCCTCTGGGAGTCATTCCTCAGGTGTGCCCATACTTTGAGGGGTCGGTTATTTGATTCTGTTTCTTTAATCAGCTCTTTCTAATTAAGTCCTCAGCTGTCCTCCTCCTGGAAGCTCCTGGGCACTTCCCATTGTGATTCTAAGCAGCACTGCAGCAGACACCCCCTCCCTGAAAACCCCTGAAAACCTGCCTACTCTGCCCCCAGGGGCACAGCGCGGGGAGGGGCTTGGCCCCCGGGTCACTCTAGTCCCCGGTGAAGGCTTGGAAGTGACCTCTGGGCCCTCTGTCCCCGGCCCTGCGTGGCAAACACAGCCCTGGACACTGTTTTGAGGGATCAGCTCTGCTCGGCCCTGGGCTCTGCGGCATCTGAGCTGCACAGACTCCAGACTCCAAGGGGGCCCGGGGCTGGCCCACCCCGACCCTCTGGCTCTCGGTCTGGGACCAGGGCTGCTCTGTCCTCCACGACCGGGCCGTCTTCATGGAAGCCAGACTATTTTCAACACCACCAACTTCCTTAAACAAAGCCCGGTTTCACATATGCCAGAATTATGTTCGACAAACAAAACATGTTTTTATGATATAAATAGAGAGCCTGTTCCAGAACGTGTCAGGCTTGTCATCACCAACGCCTGGATCCCATTTCCAATATTGGCTAAAATGTGAACCATCCACTTTGAGAATGAAAAAAGCTTTATTTTTTTTTTTTTCACTCTGGGGAGTGGGGGTGGTTCTTCATCGTCCTCAAAGAATGTCTTTTAATATTATGCACGCTTAGAGACACGTTTATAAATCCTGGATCTTAAGCAATGAAGTGCTTTTGAAAACATACAAGGATCCATTGAACTCACTCGCTTGCTCGCTCTCTCTATATAATTATAATAAATCAATAAAGTACTTTTTGAAAGCATATAAGGATCCAGGGACCTCTCTCTGTTTACATATGTCTGTATGTATTATTCGTTATATTCTTATGCACTGTATAGTGATGAGTTGTGCATATTTCATACCTAAAATGTGTCTATAAGATCATAATGGCTCTGCCTTAGATGAGGGATCTGAGCTGATTGCCTTGGTTTTCTAATCGGCAGTGCCTGCAATTGTCTTAAATGACCCCAGACACACAAGGGTCTTGTGGGGTAGACCCGGCTCCCTACGGGGTCCTGGATGGGAGCGTGCTGTCCAGAAAATGCTGGGACAGAGGTTTTTCCTTTAGAAAATCTCCACCCTTCACGTCTTTCTGGGCACCAAGGTTAGAAACTCCCCAGGCTTTGGGTCTCAGAAGCTAAGCTCTGAACTAGGAGCTACAAGCCTGTGTTAGATAGGAGTCTCAGGGCGCATGCAGGTTCGGTTGGATCCAGCTGAAGGAGGAAGCACTGCAGGACAGCCATTAGACCCTGAGAGCCCTCCAGAAGGGTCCACGCAGGACACACACGGTCTCTGATCAGGAGTCACTAAGATAAGCGCTGGCAGTTTGAACCAGCTGGAGCCAAGCCCGGGTCCCAGCAGGAGTTTCATAACCGCCCCCCCCCCCCCGCCCCGCACCGGGTCTGAGCCCATGCCTGGCTGTGTGAGCCATCAGCCAGGGGCAGAGCATCATTCTTCCGCTTCCCCCATTCCTAAACCACATGACAGCCGGGCCTGGGGCCCCAGCACCTTATAAATCACCAGCCGGCTCCTCTCCCCACGATCTTGATAAAGCGCCAGGACCAGATGTCCAGGCTCCAGGAAGATAGCCCTGCCAGACCACTGCCTTTCCTGGGACGGGAGGAGGGGTGCGTGAGTGTGCGGGTGGGAGCCTGGGGCTGTGAGTGTGTCCATATGTGAGGGTGTGGGCGTTATGCAAATGCACGTGCGTCTGCACGTGTCTGCACGTGTGCACGCGTGTGTGTGCGTGCCTTTCCCCCCACACGTTCCATTTATTTTCAAAAGAAATCAATGGAAAAATAAACCAAAACTTTATTTAAAGAAAAGAAGTTATCCTTACGTGGGGGCTACAAGTGAGATTTCTGTGAATGTTCCCTATTTTGTCATCTTCTCATGGGAAGCATGCACATTTGTTTACATATAGAATAAAATCAAAAAGAAAACAGCAGACTCCGACATTGAAAACAAATGAAACTGACTATATTTCAAGTTGGTGTCATAAACTTGGGAAAAATTACTTTTGTTGGTTTTTTAACAATTTATTGAGGGGTAATTGACATACAATAAGCTGCCTATTTGAAGTGTACATCTGGGTTTTGACATATGGGTGAATCCGTGAAACCATCATTACGGTTGGTTTGCTAAGATACTGAAGATGTGTCACTCTCAAAAATTTCCTTCTTGATGTGGTACATACACAATGGAACACTACTCAGCCATGAAGAAGGATGAACCGATGGGCAGCTCTGTGGACATGGAGATTATGACACTGAGTGAAGGGAGACAGAGAAACGCAAATACCATGTGATATTTATAGGTGTCATCGGAAATCTGACACAAATGAACTCATTAACAAAACAGAAATCAATTCACAGGCATCGAAAACAAACTTATGGTGACCAAAGGGGAGGTTTGGGAGGGATCAATTAGGAGTTTGGGGTGAACAGATAGAAACCCTTATACATAAGAAATAAACAAGGACCTGCCGTAGAGCACAGGGAACTGTACTCAATATCTTGTAATAACCTGTGACAGAGAAGACTAGAAAGAATAATATCCATGTGTGCATAGCATGCATAGATGTGTGTATCCATGTGTGCATGTGTGTATGTGTATCCATGTGTGCGTATGTATGTATATATGTGTATATCCATGTGTGCCTATGTGTGTATAGGTGTGTATGTATATATGTGTGTATCCATGTGTGCCAGTGTTTGGGTATGGGTGCATGTGTATATCCATGTGTGCATGTGTGTGTGTATGTGCATATCCTTGTGTGTATATGTGTGTATATGTGTGTATGTATATGTGTGTGTATACCCATGTGTCCATGTGTGTATATACCCATGTGCGCATGTGTGTATATGTGTGTAAATCATGTGTGCATGTGTGTATGTATGTGTGTATATCCATGAGTGTGTGTATGTATTGTGTATATCCATGTGTGCATATGTGTGTATATGTGTGAGTGTATACATGTGTGTGAATGTGTGTGCATGTGTGTATAACCATGTGTGCATGTGTATGTGTATATGTGTATATCCATGTGTGCCTGTGTAATCCGTGTGTGTATATGTGTGTATGTTTGTATAGCCATGTGCGCATATGTGTGTCTATGTGTGTGGGGGTTTTTTGACTGTTTGACAACCTTTGCTTTTCTGGAATAAACGCCACCTGATTATAACACATTATTCTCTCTGTATATTGTTGCATTTGATTTGCAAGGGTTTTGTTTGGAATTTTTTATCTAATTCATGTGGTATGTTGCTTTGTAGTTTTATTTATGATGGGATATATTCTATAGAAAAAAATGAAGTAAATTTTTAAAAGAAAATTTGGGGGATTGCAATTATGAAACAAATATCGATACATCTTAAAGTAAAACAAAATATAATTCTGTTAATGTTAGAAACTAAGGTGTTCTGCCAAGAGAAAAGATCTACCGATATGGGCGTCCCGTCGTGCTTTAGTGGAAACGAATGCGACTAGGAAACCAGAAGGCTGCAGGTTCGATCCCCCAGCCTTGCTCAATGGGTTGGGGATCCAGCGGTGTCGTCAGCTGTGGCATAGGTCACATATGCAGCTTGGATCCTGCATTGCTGTGGCTGTGGCGTGAGCCAGCGGCTGTGGCTCCGATTGGACCCCTATCCTGGGAACCTCCATATGCCGCGGGGGCAGCCCTAAAAAAAAAAAAAAACCTACCAATATTAGAGGCAATGGGGGTAAATAAAAGTTCTATGTATTAGGTTTCTTGACTTCTTTAAGAAAGAAGTTACTAATTAGTTACAAGGACGAAGGAGGTAACTTTCAGGCGTCCCTGGCTGACCCCACCTTAACCAAGCGAGGAAGATGAGCACAGCAGTGATGAGAGTGGCGCCCGCGTGTGCCGACGGGATGCTGGAGGAAAGCGCGTCAGTGCGTAACCGGGTAACCGGAAGCCTTAGCCCAACCTGCACCGAGAAGCATCCTTCAAAGTAACCACTGTGGTCTGTGCCAAGTCAGATGGCCAAGGCAGCCCAAGCGAACAACTGTTCCAGACCAAGAAGAGACAAAGGAAAAGGACCGATAAGCCCAAGGCTGATTCTGACCCAGATTCTTTTGCCAGAAAGAAAACTGTTGGCGGTTGGGGAGCCCGCGTTTCGGCCGCAGTGACGGATGCCTGCAGGTGTCCTGACCTTGGCGGTTGTTAAGCGTTAGGGGACCATGTCCGGCTGATGGAAACGCACGCTGAAGTTTGCAGAGTTGGCGAGGTCAGACTGGCAATGCACTTGCTCTGTTTTCAGGAGAGAAAAATTATTTTCGCTGTAGTCTCCATTTCTGTGTGAGCCGTTCATTATTTAAACGCAGTTTTATGTAGTTTTAACGAAGCAATTTCATCCTCTTTCTCCAAAAACCTGAGACTCCCGAGTGCAGAGAATAGCCGCGACTCTCCTGCGCAGAAGCGGAAAGGCAGAGGCCATTTCTTTGCCATCCCTCGCCTTCCGGGCCTGCCTCTGCCCCTCAGCCCCATGGGTTCAGTCGCGAGACACACGTTTTTAAACTCCCACGTCTTTCTGTTTTCTCATTTTCCGAAGGCACGGATGTCCCTGAGATTTTTTACCAGGGTACAGTCCCGTAATTCTTTTTCCCAGGAGCTCCCTGATGGCATAGCGGTTAAGGATCTGGCATTGTCGCTGCTGTGGCAAGGGTACGATCCCTGGCCCAGGAACTTCCACATGCCACGGGCATGACTAAGACGAAAAGAAAAAAAAAAAAAAACAAAACATAATTCCTCTTCCAAAAATGTCGGTCTCCTTCCAGATGTGAGGAAAGAAAAAAAATAAAATAAAACCTAATTCCTTTTTCCAAAAATGTCTGTCTCCTTCCAGCTGTGAGGACGCACTGCGGGTGACTCTTTGACATGGAGCAGGTGGGTGGCGGGTGGGGGAGCAGCGAGACCTCCAGGGACAAGCAGCCCTCAGACTACTGCCCCACTCTGGGCAGCCAGGAACTCACACGTGCAAACTGAAAGATCTCCTTGTGAACTTAAAAGGACAGCTATTTTTTTTTTTTTTTTTGTCTTTTTGTCATTTCTTGGGCCCCTCCCGTGGCATATGGAGGTTCCCAGGCGAGGGGTCCAACCGGAGCTGTAGCGGCTGGTCTACGCCAGGAGCCACAGCAACTTGGGATCCAAACCGCGTCTGCAACCTACACCACAGCTCACGGCAATGCCGGATCCTTAACCCACTGAGCAAGGCCAGGGATCGAACCCACAACCTCATGGTTCCTAGTTGGATTCGTTAACCACTGAGCCACGACGGGAACTCCAGGACAGCTACTTTTAAAACGCAGGTGTCCATTGGGAGACACCTTCTCAACCTCATGGAAACGTGGGGACTTGGGGCCAGTGGCTTCACCGAGAAACCCTCTGCCCCCACCAGCACACACAGGAGAACACACCCAAAGTACCAGCCGTCCAGGCTAAAAACGCCCAGGGATGTGAGCTGTCCTGTAAGGCATCAAAAATTCCCAGATGCCCCCAAAGTGAGCTCCATCAGCTTTTCAGTTAAAGACGTCTCTGCAAACCATGCATGAGAAATAACTCGGTCCAGTAGACATCTAGCGTCATAAGGAAGAAATCCGTTCTCACTACTAACGTGGTAACTGTTAGCTGGAATACAAGAGCAACTCAGAAGCAAGAATACCAACTTAATAACCAGATTGTTTAAAAAAAAAAAAAAAAAAAGGCATTCCCGTTGTGGCACAGCGGAAACGAATCCGACTAGGAACCACAAGGTTTTAGGTTTGATCCCTGGCCTCACTCGGTGGGTTAAGGATCCGGCGTTGCCGTGAGCTGTGGTGTAGGTCGCTGATGCAGCTTGGATCTGGCATTGCTGGGGCTGTGGTGTAGGCCAGCCGATGTAGCTCTGATTAGACCCCTCGCCTGGGAACCTCCACATGCCACGGGTGCGGCTCTAAAAAGACAAAAAAAAAAGTGTGTGCGGGGGCATTTCTCTGCGATCACCGGATGGAAGAAATAAAACCGAGTGAAGTGGCTGATTCAGATCAGCACTGAGTAAACTGAGGCGGTCCCCTCCTTTCGTGTGAACATTGCGATGTGATTCATGTACACGGCTGGATACGGACTGGGTTGCTGGACAGGTTTTTGATGTTCTTACTGGAACAGGTACCAGCTGCGTAGAGAATTACCACTCCCGGCGAGGGTTGGACATGCCTTTGAGGTTGGCAGAGAGGTCAGTGGTGACGCCGTCTTTCTCGCGCCCCGTCTCAGTTTAGCCTGGAGAGCAGGTGGAGTTCAGGAAGCGCCCTGTAAACCCTGCGCAGGTGTCTCTAACGATGACACGACGGAAGGGGTGCCCACGCTGAGACCCCTGAGGAGGTGGGCGCTGGAGAGGGAGGTGACCCAGGAAGAGAAGATGCTGCAGGAAACCACCGCCCTGGAGAAGAACTAGATTTGGGTCGGATGTGGCAAAGGTGAAGCGGAGATTTTCTGAGTACCACTTTGTTTGGGGTGCCTTTGCTCTGGGGCCCAGAGCGGGAGGGGCATTCAGAGAGCAGAGAGGACTCGCTCGGCCATGAGACCAGAGAAGCGCCCTGGACGAAACCAGGGCGGGTCACAAACGCCAGGCTCTGCCCGCCATCTTTTTCTGGGGGTGCCTGACGGGGGCACCAGTGGAAGGCAGCTATGCTGAGGTTGGAGCCAGGGGTCTGGGCAGGTGGCCTGGGGAGGCCGAGGGGAGGCAGGGCCACAGGAAGGAGGGAGCAGGGGTGACAGACCCCAAAGGAGGAACCATGAGCTTGGGGCGGGGGGGGGGCAGGGGACAGAGGACAGCCCCGTGGAAGCTTCCAGAACATGGTGTCAACGAGGCACCAGGAGGCAGGTAAATGTGTGCTCTGATGTGCCCTCAGTGTCACTGGACGAGAGAACAGAATCAAATGCTTTAAAAAAAATGTATTGGGGCGTTCCTGCAGTGGCGCAGAGGAAATGAATCTGACCGGGGTCCAGGAGGACACAGGTTCGATCCCTGAGTTAGTGGGTTGTGTGGGTTAAGGATCCGGTGTTGCCACGAGCTGTGGTGTAGGTCACAGACACGGCTTGGCTCTGGCGTTGCCGTGGCTGTGGTGTAGGCTGGCAGCTACAGCTCCGATTCAACCCCTAGACTTGGAGACTCCGTATGCCGTGGGTGCGGCCCTAAAAAGACGAAAAAAGATGGCATTGGAGTGTGGTAGACTTAGAGCGTTGTGCCGGTTTCAAGAGTGCAGCAAAGCGAGTCCGTCGTCCGTACACACACACATCCGTTCTTCGTTCCCGCACAGGTTATGACAGACCCTGAGTAGAGCTCCCTGTGCTGCACAGCAGGTCCTTGTCGCTACCCAGTTTATACACAGTAATGGGTGCGTGTCAACCCTTCCTCCTGCAGCTCCCTCCCCCGACAAGACAGACGAGTACCATATGCTGTCACTTATATGTGGACTCTAATACAAAATTATACAAAAGAACTTAGTTATAAATCCAATTCTTTTAAATTATATTCCAATGACATCTTTCCAAAGACGAGGCCCTAGGACTGAGCTGGTCAGCCTGGCCTCAGAGGGGCATGACCCGGGCACCTCCGGGGGGCCCGGGCATGGGACGGGCATGTCTGTCAGGCTGTGCACCTGGCACCATGATGGCAGTTACTTTGGCAGGCATGTCTGGTAGGTTTTTTATCCAGATACACCGTATGACCTAAAGCAGATGCTCAGCATTTCTTCCCCCAACGGCTGGAGGAATCTGCTAATTATCAGGTTCCATGGCCTTTCCCTCCAATACCTGTAGGTGTAGACGAATAGCCAGGCTGGGGGTGGGGTGGGGCTGTGGGCGCTGTGACCAGCTGGGGCTTGTTCTCCAGAAGAGCCGGACAAGGGAGGACGCGTGGCCCGCGCGCGCAGGGGCTGGCTCTCCGGGCACCGCACCGGGCTTGTTGCAGTAACACGTTTACCCGGTGCAGCGTCTCTCCAGAGCCGACGCCTGGAACACTGCGCTCCCGGAGTCCAGGGAAATTGCCCAGGGGTTGGGGGGCGTGGGGGGACTCATTGTCAAAGCCTGAAATTGAACCCGACCCTGAGTCCCGCTGGAAGGAAGGATAGTCCAGGGAAGGATGGGAGGAGGGGCTGGGGGCCGGGAGGGAAGCACGCACGTCCCACAGGCGCCGGCGGCCGGCTCCGGACTCCTCATCGGAGGACCAGAGGGTGGACTTCAACTGGAGCCCTTAGAACTTTCCGGCGGTTTGGAGTTGGCTGGCAGCCCCGGCTTTGAGTCTGATTTGCTCCAGGAAACGGGCTCCTGCCGTGGGACCTGCAGCCTCCCATGCGCACACCAGGGGGCGCCCTGCCCACACCGAGGGGCGCGGCCGCCCACTGGGACCAGGACTGCAGGGGGTCCTCCTGAAGCTGCCCAGAGCCACAGTCCACACACAGTGCCGCCGGAATGCCAACCTTGCGTTTCAGACTGAGTCAAAGCGCTTTCGTTTCTACAGACTCTGAGGAGCGCGTCTGTCTGGGGAGCTCGCCCCTAAGTCTGGTTGGATCAGCACCCAGGGCAGGACCCACGCAGGCTCCCTCGGGCGAGCGTTCAGAGCGTCCTTCCAGGGGTGAGAAAGCTCCTGGCGACCGGGACCCTCAGGTGAGAGTCCCTCGGGCTGGCTGTCTCTGTGCCAGCTCAGGCCTTTCACTGAAGCCCAGCGTCCAGACCGAGCATCAGCACCCAGTCTAAATCCAGGACCTCACCTCTCGGCCTGTGGGACTGGGGAACTTGAGAAACCGCAGGACGATCTCCGGGCTGGAGAAGAGCAGCTCTCACTCCCCGTCACTCCTGGTTCTGACTTGCCGGCTCTAACTACCGGCCTTGGAAAGATGCCTGAAAGCTGGTGACGCCGACAGAAGCGTCTGCGTCCTTTAGCTGTTCAGCCCACTCAGGGAACCTGGCCCAAGGGAAAGAGCCCTGGGTTGGAAAATTACACACAAAGATGCTCATCAAAGTGCCCTTCTTAATAGAAATGGCCCAGCAGCTCTTTGGAAGCCTGAAAATCGGGGTAAACGCGCGTCCCTCCATGCGATGCGGTAGAGAGCAGACGTCGAGGCTGTGCGTTCCCTGCTGTACAGAACGTGCAGAATGGTCCGTGCTGCCTTGGCACGTATGGTGAACACCGACCCAGGAAAGCAATGCCCGAAGAAATGAAACCAAGATGCAGGTGAGGCCCTCTTCCAATAATGAGATTCTAGCTCTTTTTTCCTGAGCATTCTAAATTTTATGAGGTAGGTGCCTTTATGGCTGAAAAATTAGGACAATTCACTTCTTTTAAAAATGTGAGTGCATTTTAGATTATATCATCATGAGAGTGTTGAACATTTTCCAACAGAGAGCCAAAATCTAGCAAGACGATTTCTGCGCACCTGTAACGTGGCTTGAGAAAAGTTCCAACAAGAGGCGACAACGTGCGGCAGGACAGTAAAGGCCTGGCCAGGGAAGGGCGGAAGGCCTGGACCTCGGCCTGCGTGTGAGCTCGGCGCTGCCCGTTATCAGCTGAGGCATCTTGGGTAAATCGTGTGGCGTTTTCGGCATTGGTTTCTCCAGGTGTAAAGTGAGGGTGAAAATTACCCCAGGCTGGGTTGCCTGCTGTGGCTCAGCCAGTTAAGGACCCCACGTTGTCTCCTGAGGACATGGGTTCAATCCCTGGCCTTGCTTGGCAGGTTAAGGATCCCGTGTTGCTGCCAGCTGTGGTGGAGGCTGGCAGCTACGGCTCTGATGGGACCCCTCGCCTGGGAACCCCCATATGCTGCTGGTGTGAGCATGAAATGAAAGGAAGGAAGGAAGGAAGGAAGGAAATACCCGGCCTTCGCAGGGCTTTAGTGAAGAGTCGAATGAAACCACCCACGCTAGAGAGCAGAGTGACAACTACGAGGGATCGCAGCAATGGGTACAGGTAGGTTGTCCCCTCTAGGGACACACACTCACCGATCACAAGCATTTCCTTCAGCGAACACGCCAAGCCGCGTGCCCGTCAGGGAGCTGGGCATGGAAGGGGCGGGGTGCACCCTCTGCCCGATTCTCCAAACTCCAGCTGGAAAAGCCGCGGGACCCACCACCCACGAGCAACGCCAGGCGCTTTTCCCTGGAGGGTGTTCCTTCGTCTACGTGGTCGGAGGGTCAGGGCCAACTTTAAAGGAGCTGCATATCCGCGCTCCCTGGAGGCCTAACGGTCAAGGGCCCAGCATTCCTCGGGTTCAGTCCCTGGCCCGGGAATTTCCACGTCCCCAGAGTGGGCAAAGCGGCCGGCAGCTGCCTCTGCCCAGCCCTCGAGCCCAGGAGCCGGGTCCACATCTTAAAAGCGTTACAGTCAAAAGAGAGGATTTCGTGGCGTGTGACAATCAGATGAAATTCAAGTGTCCACAACGTCTCTATTTCATCAGTAAACATTGGTGGAAATCTGCTCTGTCTAGTTGTCTGATTAGCCACCGGAGAGTCTCCGTCTGTGTCTTGTTCCAGGAAGACGAAATCTCTCTCTCTGGCCCTTGGCGGGCTGTGCCCCACCCCGCCCTAGAGAGGAGGCCGGGTCCCCATCCAGCTAGGCTGCCGCCCCAGCCCCAAGATGGGCCCACCCTCGGGAGTCACCCGAGGGAAGTCGCCCACAGGAAATCCCGTCGCAATGGGCTGAGGGTCGCGCCTGGTCTCATGACAGTGGGCGCCAGGGCCCCCCAGGCCGGTCCCTCCCTCTGGGCCGGTTCCGGTTCTGTCCCCAGCACGGAGGGAGCTGTCGTTGGGGTGGGCTCATGAGCGATGAGGGTTGAGCGGCCTGCGCCTGGGAGGCCTGCCGAGAAGCCAGGCGGACACGGGCTGAGCTGGTGCTCGGGGGCCTGCCTTCTGGCTCCGGCGCCGGACAGAGGTTGGCGGTGATTAAGCGCTGCCCTCAGGCCACGGTCTTTCCGCGGAATGAGGCGGTGATAAAATCTGATATGACGCTATGTTTTGTTTTGTCGTGTTTTTCCCGTTGTCAGGAGAAAAAGTCATTTTCTAAGCCTGAATTCTCCTCCCGTAACGTTTTCTGTAATTCTTTGTTTGGGCTGTGGCCTTCCTGGGCGCCCCCCACCCCCGCCCCCGAAAGTGGGGGCCCTGCCGGCCCCGGGAGACCCTGGGGGAGGAGGTGCAGCGGCTCCGGGGTCAGAACCACGCCTAGGGGCCTCGGCAGAGGTCACAGGGGCGAACGAGGTCCTGGCCCGACTGGAGCTGCGGCAGGGCTCCCTGGCCCGACGGGCCTCCCGGCTCAGCCCTTCGCTCCGGCAGAGTTCAAGGGCGCGCCGGTGCCTGGCCAAGTCGCGCAGCACGTCGTAAGGAAACGGCGCCCCTGCACTTCCCAGGACAGAGGCCAGGTTTCAGAGGAGGCCGTCTCTAAGGCATTTCTTCCCGAGAAAGCCGCGCCCGGGAAGGCGATGCGAGTCAGGGCGGCCGTCCTGACCGACGGGGCGGAGCGACGCGAGAACCTGCGACACGTCTGACCGAAGCCTGTGAGGAAATCAGTCACCAGCGCACAGCTCGAGCAGCATGTGGGTGTGTGGAGAGTGACGAGGAGCTGCCGGAAAATCGGGGCCACTTAGGACGAGGTCCGACGTCACAAAAAATGAGTCACCTTGGCCACATTCAACTGAGCACCTGCTTCTCCAAAGACAGGATGGGGCCCCGGAAAGAAAAAGCAAGAGCAGCTACGAGCCAGGAGTCGTTCACAGCCCTGGTGCCGACACAGGCTTGGCGCAGCCCAGAGAGGCGGCGGGGGAGCCAGCAAGGCCGTGGGTCCCGCAGGAAGTGGGCAGAAGGCAGGAGGCGCTCTGCGGGCCGCGAGTGTGACGATTCCAGAGAAGCTTCGCTTCATTATCAACCAAGGAGACACAAGGAAAAGCCACGATAAAGTCCCCTCTCACACTCGGGGACGCTGCAGAAAGCGACCGCTGGGAGGACGGGTGACCGCAGACGGCCCTCCATCTGC